>APFE031722001.1:21203-121685 GCA_000404065.3 Pinus taeda
TTTTTGGGCTTGGGAGACACAAATTTACGAAAAAGTCAACCCTGGAGTCTTCTTAAGTTTTTTTAGACTCTCTAAAAATGAAAACCGCCGAGTTTCTCCTATACTGGACTCGTTAAATTTTGACAGTAAAGGACATGTTCAATTACAAACAGGAACGGACCACTCCTTCTTAGGGTTCGAATTTAAACTAAGTTGGACTGATCTGAAGGGTGAGCTTATAATCAAGCATATGTTATCCTCCTCAAGCTTGTAAACAATAAAGAGGTACTTGCCAGAAATGGTGGGGGAAAAGAGAGAAAAATGAGCCTATTTGTCATACTTTGTAACCACTCTTGAACACGACACTTTCATTTACTTGGGTTGGGAAATACTTTGCCTAACAGTTGATCAAACCAAATTGAAAGTCTTCAGCCGGTTTCTGGGTATTAACTTTGGCTCAATCGTCACCAAACCATCTGTTATGTCGTTATGTGTTCAAGAGGTTAGTGCGAATAAGCCATTCATCTGCAAAAATATCTGTCATTCCATCTTGACCATCCCTGATTCAGTCCTTGCAACTAAATTTCTTCAAAATTGATCTATGATTTCGTGTTGTGGGCTTGCCTATGACAGATCGCTTTCTATCGACTTCAACTCTTTATCTAGAAATATGATCTAGAAATTGCCAGTACCTTGGGATTTGCATGCCTCAATGGCAGGTTTCTCGTCTTTGATGATAGGTTGCAACATTGACCTTCAATCAAAGGATTCCGTGACATGTTCGACATCGACACATCTAATCACATCTCATGGATTGTACTGAGTACTTTGAGAGCCATTTTCATTATTGGTGGTTTCTCTCACACTTGTTAACAGTTTACATCATCGACTGGTAATCAAGTGGTTTCTACCATGTTCGACTTCAACACATTTATTCACATGGACAGAATCGTACTATTTTGAGGAGTAGAAATGAAGACCCTGGATCTAGTTTCCACCATCCAGGCTGCAAGGAATTTCATATTCATTATGTTGTAGACTATTCATAAACAGATGGTTGCGTCCATACTGTGTCTACATGTGTCTATACTTATGATGTATTACAAGATCATTCCTATATCAGATCAGTAGTTAGTTTTCTAGTTAGTTTTGATCTGAGTATGGGAATGCCTACCTCAGCGATGATATGATCTCATATATATTTTTTTCACTTGAATGTTTTTGTTATAGGTTCCAACCGGGCTCTCCGCAAGATAATCCTCGAAATGATAAAGTACTTCACTCTTCTTAAATGATAAATGAAATCCTCATCTACTACAAACTTCACACTTTAGGGGGAAATCTGTTACACAAAAATATCGTCACCATGATTATTTGCAGTCAGTATGGGTCTATCATCACTTATACTAGCCTCCTAAGCAAGTCTCATACCTTAGCTCTTCATGTCAAGCTTTGCAAATGAGAGAAAGACATTGAAAATCAATATTACTCTGGTTCCGCAATTTCTCCTACTTTTACCTGCGGACCCGCACCCTTTGTTCATATTACCTGTGTACCTGCATGCTCTGTTTGTAAAGGGGTGGGTGCGTACCCCTGTAAAAGTAAAAAGGCGCAAGTTTATCCTAAAAAACTCACTTTTGGGTTAATTCTAGATGTTTCTAGAAGGCTTTTGACGTGGATTGTTCGCTCCAAGGTGGTTCATGAATCCCAAAAGAAAAGGAGCTAATCCCTTGATAGGAGGAGCTATCCCTTTGAAGGAGGCTTTATCCCTTTGAAGGAGGACCTAGTAACTTCCCTCCATTGCACTATAAATTAAGGCATTGGGTCAGTTGCTAGGGAGGTTAGAAGCTGAACATTTTGAGGGTAAATGCTGATGGAATTGGGACTTCCTAGGTAAACTTGAGAGGAGAGATCACATACCTTTTGGTTTCTTTGGGAAGTGAGTGAAGCTTGTCAAAGTAGAGGAGACTTCTTGTCGGACCCTGGGAGGAGCTTGTACAGCATCAAGGCATAGGTTGTAAAGTTCTTCTTCATTTTGAATTAATACAATCAGATTCATTTTTCTCAACAAATTGTCTTATGTGATTTGTTTCATAATCTCCTTGATCATTATGATGAATATGCTTTATAATATTGGCTTTTAAGGTGCTATTTAATTGTTTTCTTACTTGTGTTTGCAGAATTATACTTCAAGGAAGCTCATTTGGAGCGAGGGAGTGAGGCTTCCACAAACTTGCATTGGACCCAAGGTAGGCCTAAAACACTTGTTTGCCTTTGTTTTTAATTGCATATTTAGAGAAAGATAGTTTTTGATTGACTTGCTTGTCACTAGATATCTTTAGATACTATGAAGGTCGATCTTGTCTGCAACCTCGACTCATTACGTGTGACAAAATGGCGACTCCGTTGGGGACTTGATTGTTTTCCTTGTTTTTACTTTGACCTAAGAAACTTGTCTTTTTGTTTTTGTTTTTGGCTTGTTGTGTGTGGAATTGGGTGGATTTAGTGGATCTAGGTTTGTTTTTTCTTTTCATAACTTTAGGAGAAGCCCGCATCCTGTGCTTGTATCACAGTGCGTACTTATACACATGTTTACTTTGCACACAGAGCGTGCACGCACCTGTGTAAACTCTGAACCTGCAGACCCTACTAAAATTTTGAAAAACTTAAATTTTACTCTTTCAATTAGTTTTATTTTGGTTTAGATGTTGTTATCCTCTGCCCAGACCTGCATGTGACTTGTTAAAAGATTTCCTTGGTTTAATTCCATTGGTGTTAGGTTTTTAGGTGAAATTCCTAGAAGTTTTGGTTGCCGGTCTTGATTTTCATTTTGGCCGTGTAGTAGCTCAAAGCTTAGAAGCATAGAAGCCTTAGATCACCTTGGTTTTTACTGGCCTTCTTATGAGTCTGACCATTTGCAAAATCTACCTTTGTTGAGAAATCCATCTTGTGTTTTCTCTTTGCGAAACTTCGAAAAGCTTGTGTTAAAATTTTGGATTTCATTTTTACAAAAGAGAACAAAAAATTACTTGTTTTTTGACTGATTTGTGATTCTGGACAAGTTAGTCCTTGGTTTGCTTATCGCCAAGTAAAACATCCTTAAAAAAAAACATCGTGTAAGCTTTTACTTCAAGCAGTTTTTTATAGTTTGTAGATCTTAAGATTTGCTTTATTCATAGTTTTCTCAAAGATTGGCTTTAGTCTTAGTTTTGAATGTTTTTATAAAAAATACAAAAATGTCTTTTGAAAAAGTTTGTTTGGGTAGCAATTGAGCGTTTGAAAGAAAAGGGATATTTTTGTGAAAATAACTAGTTGTCTCGTTTTGAGTGCACTGAAACAAAAACTCTTCTTTTAATTTGTTTGTTAAGAAAGATTTCTGTTTACACGCATTTGCATTCTCAAACTCTTTCCTAGCTAGAAGTTCATTGAAGAGGAAAGATTGCTGATTGTTTAATAATCTTAAGTGCATCTTTTAGTGATTTCGAGTCGAGTCTTCACACCACGAGTTTCATGTCTGCACCTCTTAACTTAATCAAAAACCAATAAAAGTAACGCTTAAAGTAAAATCAATCCAGTAAATCTTTTTATTTCTAGGGCTCTATTACACCAACATAGCTTAGGCTAGTGTCTTGGAGTAGAAAGTACTTAACTCTCGAAGACAGTAAACCAAACAAGTAGTTGTATCTTGCGGTAGGAGAGAAATCCAATTGTTGCATCTATGCTATCGGAAATCTCCTCATAAAGGAGAAGCACAAGATCGTGTCCGAACCAGTGTGAGAATCAATCCTTCCTCATTGGGAACAACGCCAGATATTCACGTATTAAAAATGGTAAACCTCAGATTAAAAATTGTCGAGGAGCCTGGGGTAACTTATTGGTAAACCTTGTTTTATGTCAAGGAGCCTTCAAGGGGATTGAGCTTGTTACTCTGCCCTTGCATGCGTATCGGATCATAGACTGTTCCCCCAGGTATATTTGTTTCTGTTGGTAACCATAGTGACCATATTCTATAGGATTCTTCCTAAGGTGACGGTGGCGGGAAGATCCCACTGTACCTGGAGTAGATATCGGCTAGACTCACTTGGATTTTCTGGGGGGTTCTCTTCACTCGAGACGGTTTAGTGGAGAAACTTGTGTCAATCTATTCATTAAGTAGGTTTTCGGGGTAACTATTCCAACCACTTTTTCTGTATTGAACTCTGCGACGTTGGATTTCATCACCAACTAGTGTTTTCGGTACGGAAAGTTACTGTTTGTCTGTGATTGATCTCCTAGATTCTTCAGGCGAGTGATTCAATTTGTTTGGTTCTTTAGAGGCTTTAGGTGGTTTTCATTGAGATTTTACTTTTTTTTCGTGTGAAGTAGTTAAAAGTTTTTAACCGTGGCTGAATTACCGAGGAAGTCCCGTAGACTTCGAGGCCACCCTCCTGAGTTTTCACCAAGCCAGCCTGAAGGGCTATGGGCCCTGGTAACTCCTAAAGACAGTAGATGTGGGTCGCTTGAAAGAGGAGAATCTTCTTTGGTAGGATATCCTAATTTTTCAGTGTTAATAGCAAATTATAGTACACAGCCTATATCTGTTTCGAAAGTTACTGGTAGTTTTTCATCTACTAGTGATATAGGTGAAGAACCTGAAATATCTGAACCCGAATCTGAAACTGCTGCTACTCCAATATCAGGGTTTGCTTCTCCAGCTTCTAGTGGTCCTAGTTCACCTAAGGTAGAAATAATAATTACCCAAAACCTTCCTTCTGGACTAATAGCTATTGAAGAACTTGTTATTCGAGAAAAAGAAGAAGGCATCCCTATTCCTAAAGATCGACCTGTTATAGAGCTTAGGGAGCGTGAATCAATCTTTTACAGTCCACCTAGGAGTAGTGCTTGGTATCTTTCATTGACTAATTTTTTGGAAAACCCGGGACTAAGTTTTTCACCACCTCATATTTCTTATCACCGAACACCTAGAGGTTACTATCCTCCATTAAATATGTCAAAACATTCGTCCATGTTTTTTCAATCTCCATAAGCCTTTTTGTACGGCGGCCCTTCCATTCCCACTGGGTATCAGTCCATTTCTGGTACCTTTTCGGGAGCATCTTCTCGACCTATTGAACAAGGGTTATTAACTGGAAATAATGGTACTAAACCGTTGAGTGTAGAAGATATTCTCATGATGTCAGGTTCTATTCCCAATCCTCAACCTCAAGGTGGCCAGTCACCACCTGGGGGACAACCTCAAGGTACTCAGTTTGTGCTTGGAGGGCAACCTCAAGGTACTCAGTTTACGCCTAGGGGGCAACCTCAAGGACAGTAGATACCTACGTGACAGTACGTTCCTCAAGGTCAACCCCAGAATCAATATGTACCTCAAGGTCAACCCCAGTATCAGTACCTTCCTCAAGGTCAACCCTAGACTCAATATGTACCTCAAGGTCAACCTCAGTATCAATATGTACCTCAGGGTCAACCTTAGTATCAATATGTACCTCAAAGTCAACCCCAATATCAGTATGTACCTCAAGGTCAACCTCAATATCAGTACGTGCCTCAGGGTTATCAACCCCAAGGTCAGTACCCAACCCAAGGTTACCAACCACCTTCTGGTCAATCATATGTTCAAGGATCTGGAAATGTACCATTGAATTATCAACCCTACCATCAACCCGGTTCTGGTCCTCAATATCCTCAACCTGTTATGGGTCCATACCCTGGAACGAATTTAGTGTGGGATCCATCTCATTCCCAATAGGTCTTGCAACCGAATGCGCAGTTGTCATCTCAAACTGGACAACCCTTGGTTTCTGGTTCATCCCAGCAACCTGTCCAGTCTACTGTTCAAACTTTTGCATCTTCTGCAATTTCTCAGTCTGGGCCTAGTACACCTCGTACTCCGCCTCAAATGTCTGTTGCAACTACTACAACATCTGCTGCATCTACCCCACCTTCTTCTGGAGTATCGAGAACTCCGGTTTCTACTGTCCCTGTATCTACTCCTCAGACATATTTACCTCAGTTTGGCCCCACGGTCCACACTTTGGTTCAGATGCTTGTAGGACAACCAGGTTTAACAACCTCAGTTTATTCAACAACTGTACCAAGGACAGTACCAATACGGTCCTGCTACGCAGGAACCAGTCTATCAGTATCAACCGTACCCTGGGTATACATATCAACAACCTCAGCAACCCCAGTATGGTCTGGTTAATCCTGGTTTTCCAGGATGACAAAATATCCCAAATGCAATTCCAATTCCTAGTTATCCTAGATATCCTCCTCCTGGGGCTGGTCTATAGACCCTAAGTTTTAGGGACCCTAATCATCAGTTTCCTTTTATCGCAAATTTGGACTTGCCTGACCTGACGCGCCTTACGAACGATCCAATTAACTATCTTTAGTACTGGCCGCCAACGCCGCATAAGTTGCCCGGTGATATTCCTAAGTTTCAAGGTAAGCCAGGAGAGAACCCGTCGAACCATGTGATGAATTATCACCTGTGATGTGCGTCTAATTCCATTTCAGATGTTTCAATTCGTTTACGACTTTTCCAGCGCACTCTAATTGGTCTTGCGGCCAAGTGGTACATCGAGTTACCGCGAGCCACTTTTTATAACTTTAGTGAGTTAGCTACTTTGTTTTTAACTCATTTTCAGTTGCCAGTTAGATATGACAATGGCATGGAATTATTAACTTCGTTAAAGTAGTCAATGTCCACTTACATCTCAGATCATATTCATGAATGGAGACGTCGACGGCGTTTAGTGAAAGTTTTTATCCTGGATCAGATCTTAGCTGAATGGTTTGTAAAATTTTTACTGCCCAAGATCACTGAGGATGTAGCTAAGGCCGAAGCTGTCACTGAGGAGCAAGTAATTGCTCAAGCACAGTACCTTGTTTTAGTTTATACTAAGCCAGGTATGTTACACAAGAAAATCCCCGATCTACCCAAACAAAATCAAATCGTTGCTGCTCCTTCAGGGTCTCATGCCACTGATGGTATGATTGGTACGGTTAATACCAAAAGTAAGAAGAAGTCTTCCAAGAATTATTTTCCTATCATAACCTTACCAGATTCCCCGACAGGAGATTCTTCCGTGGAACTTTCTGCCGAATTCATGTTGTAGAGTCATCTACAGCTAAATAAAAAACCGGTGGTAAGAAGAAAGGGAAGAAGAAGAATAAAACAGATAAGAATTCGAAAGAGAAACCAGAAAAGACGGAATCAACTGATGAGAAACGCAAACGTCGATATGCTTGTCTCATTTGTGATGAAGAACACTTTACGAGAGACTGCCCTCATCATGTAGAGGTTGCGAAAATTGTCAAAGGCTCCCAAACTCCTGCTGTTTTGAAGGATCCTTTTCCAAATCAGGACAATAAGATGATAGGTTCTTCCTCAAGTGCCAATGAAGAACCCATATTGATGATGTCCCTGTTAGGATTGCGACTAGATTGCAAGATTATGGCAGTAAAAGTCCTGTTGATGGTAAAGAAGCAAAATCTTCTCATTCTAATCCATCAACCTTAGCTCCCAGTTCCGATCCACTACAGATCGAGAAACCTAATCCAGAGTTAGTAATCAAACCGCCCGCCAAGGGTATACTTCGAAAGTCTGCTTTCAATCCACATGCGAGAGCAACTTAGAACTATAACATTGTTGAGGATTTAGCTGTTTCACCCTCAGCAATGTCAGCTTTGGAAGTGCTGCAATCATGTCCAGCACAGTGTAAATTACTTTTGTCGGCTATAGGAGCTGTTGGCGTTCAGGATCCAAACCTTATAATCTTCGATCTAGAAAATAGTGCACCACGCTTACCTCATCAAATGGCTGTCCAGATTCTAGTGATAGTCAAAAACAGACTTGTTCATAGGACTGTGATTGATGAGGGAGCTTCCACGTGTATTATGTCGATACAGTGTTGGAGATCGCTTGGTTCTCCTTCACTAAATCAATCCCCAATGATTCTAAAGGCCTTTGATGGCCGTGGGTTTCATCCTTTTGGAATTCTACATGATTTACCTATAGGGTTTGAAGGTAAAACCATTAATCTAGATGTGGAGGTGGTTGATGCCCCTCTAGATTACAACCTTCTCTTGGGTCGTAGTTGGTCTTACGCTATGAAAGTTGTCGTTTCATCTGTCTTTCGGCTGATAAATTTCCCCCATAATGGAAAGATCGTAACCTTAGACCAGCTTTCTTACTTTTCATCCGACCTAGCCTCTATTGAGAGCATTCAGCATGTTGGTAAAGCGACAATCCCATATAAGGATGTTGGAGTAGGACTAGTTAAAGATTCCGATTTACTGGGCACTTTTCCTTTTCCTCCTATCAACGCATCGTCTTCTACTGCAACCATTCATATGATTTCATCAGATATCATTGTTAATGATGACCCTTGGATCATACCTTTTGAATCTGAGATAGACTCATTTGGTACTTTTATGCCTTTGAGTCCGTATGAACTTGCGTATCAGGCCGTGCAGTCGTTTTCTGACACAACATCAACCCAACTCGACTTAATGAATTTGGTCCATGAGGAATCACTTTCGACATCAAACTCGGATTCAATAACGTTTTCTAAACTTGTTCAAACTGATGAGCAAATTCGTGAAATCCTATCCGTTGATGAGTTACCATGGGAAGATCTTCATCACAGATATTCGTTTTTACCGGAGGGTGATCGTTTTGAAAATGATTTTTCATCAATTTTTACAACTGAATATGTCAAGGAAGCTCAGAATCCAATGAAACATCCCGATTCCGAGTTAAACTTGGGAAATATTTCTCGAACTATTCCCCTTGACATCTCAGTTAAGCCTGGAATTATTGAAAACATTCATATAGGTGCCTATTGTACGGAAGATGAAATTCAAACATATAAGGCCCTATTTCAAGAATTTTGCGACGTGTTTGCCTGGTCATATGAGGAAATGCCAAGAATTGACCCCGTAATTGTAGTTCATGAAATCAAAACTTACCCAGATGCTAAACCTGTCTGGCAACGTTTGCGTCAAATTCCCCCAAGAAAAGTTGCTGCGATTAAAGCAGAAGTTGAAAAATTACTCAAAGCAGGTTTCATTTATCTGATCCCGTTGACGGATTGGCTATCGAATATTGTTCCTGTTAAAAAAAAGCAAGGGACAATAAGAATATGTATCGACTATAGGGACATTAATCGAGCATGTCCAAAAGACAATTACCCCACTCCCTATATCGATCAAATCATTGATGATTGTGCCGGCATCGAAATTTTCTCCTTCATGGATGGTTTTTCCGGATACAATCAAATCAATATTCTACCTGCTAATCAACCAAAAACGGCATTCATTTGTCCATGGGGGACATTTTCTTATTGCAAGTTACCTATTGGGCTCAAGAACGTCGGGACAACTTTTCAACGTGCCATGTCTTATGCTTTTCATGATATCAAGCACATTGTGCAACCCTATCTCGATGACTTGCCTGCTCATTCATTACATCGAGCTGATCATCTCGTCCATTTAAGAGAAATATTTATGAGGTGTAGGAATTATCGGATTTGGTTGAACCCCCACAAGTGTGTTTTCTGTATTGAAACGGGTCGATTACTGGGGTTTGTTGTTTGAAAGTCAGCATTCGTGTCGATACCTCGAAGGTTGAAGCCATTATCAAATTGCCTCCTCCTTCGAGTCTTCACCAACTCTAAAGTTTGCAAGGGAAAGCAAAATTTTTACGTCGATTAATCCCTAACTACGCCGAGATCACAAAGGGTTTTACCTGGTTGTTGAAGCAGAATACTTCGTTCTTTTGGGACGAGATAGCTGAGAAATCTTTTGATGCACTAAAACACGCATTGACCCATGCACCGTTGTTGCATCCGCCCAACTACAACCAAGATTACTTCTTGTATCTCGCCGCCTCCCATTCCACCATCAGAATGGTGTTAGTTCATGAAGATGAATTCGGTACTGAACATGTGATATATTACCTTAGTCAAACGTTAAATCCAACTGAGCTAAAATACTCAGATGTGGAGAAATTGGCATTGGCAGCTGTTCAAGCTGTCCAACGTTTTCCTCATTACATTTTACTACGTAAGACTACAATTATTTCTGATTGCAACCCTATGATATATATTTTGACCAAGCAATTGCTGGGGCGCAAGTACTCCAAATGGATTGTCATCCTGCAGGAGTTCGACTTGGAGTTTGAAAAGTCTAAGTCAAAGAAATCATTAGTTTTTGCAGAATTAATGTGTGACTTCCCGCGTGCTGACACGGAAATTGTGGCGGAGGAGCCCATTGCGAACGAATCCTTGTTTCTAATCAGCACTTTAGATCCGTGGTATGGGGGTATCATCATTTATCTCCAAACCCAATCCATTCGGCCAGATATTTCACGATCGGAACGTCGAAAAATACGATTCCAGTCCCAAAAATTCAAAATTATTGGAGATACTCTTTATCGTCATGGGGCGGACTCTATTTTTCGACGTTGTTTGACTCGTGAGGAAGCTGAAAGGGTCCTAAATGACTGTCACTCTGGAGCGTTTCGCGGTCATATGTCTCGGTATGCCATAGCCCAAAAGATATTGCGCGCTGGCTATTTATGTCCATCTATGTTTAAAGATTGTATTATTGCAGTCCGAAAATGCCACAAGTGCCAAATTTTTGATCGAAAGATGCGCGCAATTTTCATTGGCCCTTTTGCAAAAATGGGGTATCGATTTTATTACATGTAACCCTCACTCGGCCGGGGGGCATGCGTATATTATCCTTGCAGTAGATTATTTTACCAAGTGGGCCGAGGCGATGCCTATATTTGAGGTAGACGGAAAAACAGCTGCGATTTTCGTATTCAATCATATAATTGCTAGGTTTGGTGTTCCACAAGAGATTATCACTGATCATGGGCATCATTTTCGAAACGTTATGATGACTGAACTTACAGGCCAGCTTGGCTTGCGTCATGACAGTTCAACTCCTTATTATCCACAAGCTAATGGCCTAGTTGAAGCCATCAACAAAGTTCTAGTCATCATGATCTGATGAATCATTGGGATTCATCGGTCGAATTGGCATAACATGTTATTTTCAGCACTTTGGGCATATCGAACCTCAATAAAAATGTCGACGAGTTTCACTTCTTTCCAACTAGTTTATGGTTTGGAAGCTGTGTTACCTATTGAGTGTGAAATCCCGTCATTGTGAATGGCCATCGAATTACTTCCAGCCACTTCCGAAGAGGAAAGGCATTTGTTATACTTGGCTCAGCTAGATGAGAATCAACGCAATGCTGCATTAGCCATCGAATCTCATGCAAAATGTATTAAAGCTCAGAATGATCGAAATGTAACCCCTCGAAATTTTTCGGAAGGAGATCTAGTCTTATTGTACGATCAGGCAAATGATAAATTAGGCACTGGAAAATTCATGCCTATGTAGCATGGTCCCTTTATTGTCAAGCGAAAGCTAGCGAAAGGGGCCTATGAATTGGTAGACTTTGACGGGGTCTCTTCAGGTAAACCCAGAAATGGTCTTTACCTGAAGAGGTATTATGCTTAAAATGAGTGTGGAGATTTTTTAGTTAGGTTAGTTTTCCTTCTAGCCGGTGTGTTTTAGATTAAAAATTGTGCTTAGCTTAGAGAGATTTTTTGTCGTTATTCCCACTTATCTTGGTTTTACTCTTGATGTCGCAGATGTGGACGCCTCTCCAAACATACATTGGTTTCACTGATGGTGCTTGTCGTAGTACACAAAATATTTCTTCCGTAGCTTGGGTTATCTATTCGCCCTCTGACGAGTTGGTATCTATGCATGGGGTAAGCCTCAGTCAAACAACAAACAACATTGTCAGAGAGATTGTGCAGTGATTTGATGTTTATTATTCTGAATCTATTTTCATTTGGATTCGGAGTTTTGATAGTGAAGGTTTAGATTTCTAACTCGTTGATATTACAATTAATGGAGTATACGCCTTAGAAATCAGTTTATTAAGTTCTTTTTGAGAGTGCATCTCTTGGAAAACGTGATTTGACTATATTGAATTTCAGCATTTTCCCAATGATCTTTATACATTAGCAGATGCAAATTTCTTCTCAAATGTTAAGCAGACATGGCATAATCATACATAATTAAAAACATTCCTAAAACATGTTTACAAATAAGGCCAGGTAATTGACTCTTTTATCCTACATAACTAGGAGTCGTTTTCGGCGTTGGCGTCAACGTAAGAATATACCGATCTGTCTCGATCATAGGTTCTCACGGGAATTCTCCCCCCCTCCCCTTTATGATCTAGACACAAAATGAAAAGTGCTTAAATAATTCATGTTCATATGTGACTACAATAGGCGGATTCATCCCATCACTGGTTGATGATCTCTCGCGTTATACATCGCCACGAAACCACTGCACGGGGCCACCTTACAAAGGAACCTCCTAAAAGGTCCTGGGACCCCAATCACATAGTGCTGAAGTCGACGAGGGATGTCATCTATGCTGGTCTCTGGAATGTCCCCTGTCAAGCGCTCTAGATGGCTCTCCAACTCGGCCAAAGTCTCTACTGATTCGTCCTGTGGGGATGGAGCCGGTGTAACTGGTTGTTTCCTCTCGTAAGGCTGGAGAGTGGTTGGTTTCCGTGGGCCGACATTTGCATTTGAAAATTTTATTATCAGTTTTGGGACATTATAAAAACAAAAAGAAAATTAAATTAGGAAAATGTTGAAAATGACTTTATCTGAGTCATCCCATTGCTCTCCTGGAAGAAGAGCCATGTCTGGGTCCCCAAAAAAATCAACCCCAGCATAAGGAAAGTCCTAGATAGAAAAAACCTGGTTCTCCAACCATTGGAAATACTCAAGTTTGAACCGAACAACCTCGGTCCCCTCATCAGGATGTCGGGCCATAACTGCAACCCATCGCATTAGTTTGGGCTCTCGAGGAAGCCCAACTCCAACAATGAGGTGCTGTAGGATCAACATCGGAACCCTCTCTAGACCAAAACTCACAACTATAGCACCATATCCAAAAGTCTTTAGTTGTCCGTTTTTGGCCCTGGTCAGTTGGCCTTTCACATTGGCCAACACAGCATCGCACCAGTTGAAAATGGTGCCTCGAAAGAAATCAATTGCCATCCGCATCTGGGATCTGGTGGCTATGTGTAGCACTGCGCTACGGCAGAGTCTGGTAACTGTAAATCCAATAACCATGAGTTCAGGACGGGATATGGTTTTGATATCTATCCCTTTGTCACGGTTCTGGACGTTGCAATACTCTAGCCGGAGGCTCTCGATAGACTGGCCACCTGCCCTGGCCCTGAATAGAGTCAAATGTTCACCCCTCCTAGGAAAACCAGTCAAAAAGTATATATCTGCTGGCTCGATTTCAAACTGGTGCCCACCAATAAAGAACCATTGGTCCTGTATACTCCATCTATTGACCAACCACTGCAAAAAGTCCACCTGGGCCCTCATGCCAGGTATGACCCAGAATTTATATAAGCCACATGCCTTCAATGCATCAATCAAAGGTTGATGATTCATCGCGGCGAGGTCTACATCCTCATGCTCTCGTTCTCGCCAATCAAGCATGATGTTTATCCTACATCCAAGTAAAAAGGTGAATTAGAATACATAAAATTGATTTCTTTGGGTAATTTTTGAGTTAGTTAGGTTTTTACAAACCTTTGCGCGGTGTACGCACCCTCTTGTTAGGGACAGTGCGTGAGGCCCGCACCTTGCCTTCATGGTAGGTGCGTACCCTCAACTTTTTTCCCATTGCAAAAAGGTTGGGGTACGCGGGTCCCCTGTGGTAAACCCGCGGGCCCCTGCGCGCTGGTTTTGAAACCTAAAAACCTCTTAAAAATAAAAATCAACCCATAAAAAACAATTTCACATGGATAGAAATGAAGAGTAGGATGATGTGGATTACCTGGAGGAGACGGCGTTCGATTCCGACAGACGGATTTTCCGCAATCTTCACGGGAAGTTTCTGGTCAAAAGCCCTTTTTTCTCACCCTAATCTCAAACAGTAAAAATGAATGGTAAAAAGTCCTTTTTATAAGTTTTTTGAGTAAATAAATTCCAAATTTGTTTATATTTCACTTTGAAAAGGTGTTTTTTGCGACATTTTTAACCATTTTAAACAGGTATGAGTAATGTTTGAGTTTTTGTTCAGGATAACGTATTTTTCAGGCGAAATCGATCATTTTTCAACGAAAAACATTAGAGTCACCTTTAAGCTCTTTTCTGACTCCTAAAACATGAAAAGATTGCCGAGTTTTTATTTTTAAGCTCGTTAAAACAGAACTAAAAGACGGTCCTCTTACAGCCCTTTTCTGACCGTAAAAACACAAAAAGATTGCCGGGTTTTTGTCGTTTCAAATTCGATATTGGTCATAAAACAACGTTTCGTTGATCGCTTTTTTACTTTTTCGGATCAGAGGCACTAATTATGAAAAGTACTCTTTGGTCGTAAAAGATAAAGCGGTTCTCTCAAGTATTATTTTATACTTTTTCGGGCTTGGGAGACACAAATTTATGAAAAAGGTCAACCTGGAGCCTTCTTATGTTTTTTCAGACTCTCTAAAATTGAAAAACGCCGTGTTTCTCCTATACTGGACTCGTTAAATTTCGACAGTAAAGGCCCTATTCAATTACAAACAGGAACAGACCACTCCTTATGGTTCAAATTTAAACTAAGTTGGACTCATCCGAAGGATGAGCTTATAATCAAGCACATGTTATCCTCCTCAATCTTGTAAAAAATAAAGAGGTACTTTCCAGAAATGGTGGGGGAAAAGAGAGAAAAATGAGCCTGTTTATCATACTTTGTAACTACTCTTGAACACGACACTTTCATTCACCTGGGTTGGGAAATCCTTTGCCTAAAAGTTGATCAAACCACATTGAAAGTCTTCAGCCAGTTTCTGGGTATTAACTTTGGGTCAATCATCACCAAACCATTTGTTGTGTCGTTATGTGTTCAAGAGGTCAGTGCAAATAAGCCATTCATCTGCAAAATATCTGTCATCCATCTTGACCATCCCTGAGTCAGTCCTTGCAACTAAATTTCTTCAAAACTTAATCTATGATTTCGTGTTGTAAGCTTGCCTACGACGGATCGCTTTCTATCGACTTCAGCTCTTTATCTAGAAAGATGATCTAGAAATTGCCAGTACCTTTGGATCTGCATGCCTTAATGGCAGGTTTCTCGCCTTCGACGATAGGTTGCATCATTGACCTTCGATCGAAGAATTTCATGACATGTTCGACATCGACACATCTAATCACATCTCATGGATTCTACTAAGTACTTTGAGAGCCATTGTCATTATTGGTGGTTTCTCTCACACTTGATAACAGTTTACATCATCGACTGGTAATCAAGTGGTTTCTATTAAGTTTGACTTCGACACATTCATTCGCATGGATAGAATCGTACTATTTCGGGAAGTAGAAATGAAGACCCTGGATCTAGTTTCCACCATCCACGTTGCGAGGAATTTTGTATTCATTATATTGTACACTATTCATAAACAAAGGGCTGTGTCCATACTATGTCGACATGTTTCTATACTTGTGATGTATTACAAGATCGTTCCTATATCAGAGCAGTAGTCAATTTTCTAGTTAGTTTTGATCTGAGTATGGGAATGCCTACCTCAGCGACGATATGATCTCATATATATATATATATATATTTCATTTGAATGTTTTTATAGGTTCCAACTGGGCTCTCCGCAAGATGATCCTCGAAATGATAAAGTACTTCACTCTTCCTAAATGATAAATTAAATCCTCATCTACTACAGACTTCGCACTTTAGGGGGCAATCTGTTACACAAAAATATCGTCACCATGACTATTTGCAGTCAGTATGTGTCTATCATCACTTATATTGGCCTAGTAAGCAAGTCTCAGACCTTAGCTCTTCATGTCAAGCTTTGCAAATGAGAGAAAGACATTGAAAATGAATAAAACTCTGGTTCCGCACTTTCTCTCATTTTTTCCTGCGGGCCCGCACCCTTTGTTCATACTACCTGCGTATCTGCATGCTCTTCCTGTAAAGGGGTGGGTGCGTGCCCCTGTAAAAGTAAAAAAGGCACAAGTTTATTCTAAAAAACACACTTTGGGTTGATTCTAGATGTTTCTAGAAGGAATTTTGACGTGGATTGTTTGCTCCAAGATGGTTCATGCATCCCAAAAGAGAAGGAGCTAATCCCTTGATAGGGGGAGCTATCCCTTTCAAGGAGGGCTTTATCCCTTTGGAGGAGGACCTAGTAACTTCCCTCCATTGCAGTATAAATTAAGGCATTGGGTCAGTTGCTGGAGAGGTTAGAAGCTGAACATTTTTTAGGGTAAATGCTGATGGAATTGGGACATCCTAGTTAAACTTGAGAGGAGAGATCACATACCTTTTGGTTTCATTGGGAAGTGAGTGAAGCTTGTCAAAGTAGAGGAGACTTCTTGTCGAACCCTAGGAGGAGCTTGTACAACACCAAGGCACAGGTTGTAAAGTTCTTATTTCATTTGAATTAATACAATCAGATTCATTTTTCTCAACAAATTGTCTTATGTGGTTTGTTTCATAATCTCCTTGATTATTATGATGAATATGATTTATAATATTGGCTTTTCAGGTGCTATTTAATTTGTTTGCTTGTTTCTGTTTGCAGACTTACACGTCAAGGAAGCTCATTTGGAGTGAGGGAGCGAGGCTTCCACAAAATTGCATTGGACCCAAGGTAGGCCTAAAATACTTGTTTTCCTTTGTTTTTAATTGCATATTTAGAGAAAGATAGTTTTTGATTGGCTTGCTTGTCACTAGATATATTTAGATACTAGGAAGGTTGATCTTGTCCGCAACCTCGACTCATTCCATGTGACAGATAGGTTTCTCTCGGAATCCACCGTATTCACAGTATTCGTCAGAATGTCAAATATTGAAGGATGGTCTAGGTTGTTGGAATTATCTTCTTTCCAATTCAGAAGATGGGAACGATGGTGGTAATCTTCCCACATTGCCCCGTCAATCATCATCGATTGAATGATTCCTTCGTCTGTAGAGTGTACTTGTGACTAAGGATCTGAAGGGATGCCATATTCCTTAGACCTATCTATCCAAACGCTTAATAAGCGTTGATACGAGTTTGCCTCCCATGCTGAAAACATTGATTGCTATAATATTTCTAGTGTGGTTAGAGGCAATACCTGCAGATGATCCATTTTAACATTGTTTTCTGACATCTTTTGAATGGAAGATATCATATTGCAGGTTCCCACTTTATTTACTTCCACCAAATTGGTTGGAGGCAGTAGGGTAAAGGTTCCCATTAATGTGGGGTCTTTTAGTAGGCCTACTCCGATATTTTGAAGCACATTATGGCTTCCATGGATCATTGGAATGCTTCCCGTAACTTGTGAATTGTTGGGGATAAATGCTTGTTGGTTGATAATTGTAATTCCTCCTTGGGAAGGAAATGCAATCTTCCTAAAGTAGGTCGACACAACGGCTGCCATGGCATATATCCAAGGTCTTCCCAGTAGGATGTTGTAATCGAGGTTTCCGTTGATAACTTCAACAACAATTTCTACTGTTTTTCCCCCCAGTTCGACTTGCAAGTTACTTAATATCCCATACAAGGTGTATGCTCATCCATCAAATGCTTTTAATGTCGTTGATGATCGCGACAAGGATGGAGACCCTAGATTTTTCCAGCAACTCATCGGCATAATACATGTGGATGCCCCCTCATCAATAATTGTTCTATGAATAGTTTTGTTGAGGGCTTTCACTTGAATGAGGAAAGCTAGTTGAGCTGGTAACTGAGGGTCGTATCCTTTATGATTAAAGACACAAGATTGGAATCCGTTGGGTCAATCCCACCTATTTTTG
The DNA here is from genome assembly GCA_000404065.3 of Pinus taeda. NCBI lineage: Eukaryota > Viridiplantae > Streptophyta > Pinopsida > Pinales > Pinaceae > Pinus > Pinus taeda. The sequence goes on from APFE031722001.1 coordinate 39,057, forward strand.
ATAATAAAGCCTTCTTTTGGGAGGGGAAATTTTGCAATACCTCAAGAGTCGACATCGCGGAGGGGGATTGGGCTAAATCCTCCACTATATTATAGTGTTGTGCTGCTCTGGCACAAGGATTAAACGTCAATTTGTGTACTACTCCCTTTGGCAGTTTTATCGTTAATTCGGGAATGATGGGTGGCACAAATTCAGTCAAAGTTGTTGTTGAACTACTAGGTTGATCATTATCCTTGTTGTTCAACATCTCTGGATTCCCGTAATCTTTATTCCTTTTCGATATGAGAGCATCATTCAGTTGCTTTGAAACCGACAACATTAGCACTTGGGATGGGGAAGCATTTTCGCTAGCAACCAAATTTGTTCCTGGGTTCAGAAACGGATCAGTCAGTACAGTCGAGGTTTTTGAACTTTTGAAGAATTTTCTAAGTTCAACATTATATGGACAGTCTCTGGTCCAGTGATCCTCATCACATATTCGGCATGGACTTTTTGGTTTCTTATCCCCAGAAGGGTTTGCAGAAGATTTTTCAGGAGATGACTCCTCCTGGTTCTTCTTCTTCCCTTTCTTTTTCTTCTTGCCTCCAGGTTGCTTGGGTTCTTTGCCTTTGTCTGTTGACACGACATTTACTTCTGAGGCTAGAAGTTCTTCATTTGTGATTTGACTCGAAACCGTGCAAGCCTTTTTCGACGTAGCCTTTATGGTTTTAGTGCTTGTCATACCTATCACGTCATCGCCAGCATGAGAGTCTTTGTTTGATTTAGGAGGGGGAGGAACGGAAAATTCCGGTCTAGGAGCATCAGGGATTTTATCGTAGAGCATGCCAGACTAAGTATAAATAAAGTCTAGATATTGTGCACGAGCAATAACTTGCTCTTCTGTGACAACTCCTCCCTTTGCCACATCTTCTGTAATAGTAGGTAACAATGACTTAATAAACCATTCAGCCAATAGCTGATCAGGAACATACATTTTTACCATTCTACGACGACGTCATCATTCATGAATATGATCAGATATGTGAGTGGCCGTCATTTGTTTGAAATTGGTAAGTAGCTCAGTTCCTGTTTCGTACCTTATGGGTAACTGAAAATGGGTTAAAAAGGTTGTGGCTAGGGCACTCAAGTTATCAAACGAAGCTCTAGGCAATTCAATATACCACTTTGCTGCCGGACCAGTTAACGTTCGCTGAAAGAGGCGAAGTCTAATCAAATCATCATTGAGGGTGTTGGATGAACAACATAGATGAAATGTCAGCACATGATTCGATGGGTCTTCACCTAGATTTCCATTAAATTTAGGAATATCAGATGGAAGTTTATGCAGAATCACCAACCACCAAGGTGCATAGGCAATTGGATCGTTGGTTAGTCGATTTAGATCTGGTAACTTTAAAGTTGCCAAAAAAGGCAACTGTTGATTTAGGCTTGGCTGAGCATACCCAGGATAAGATGGAATTGCTTGAGCAGTTGGTCTTTGCATACCAGCATAATGCATTTGATGTTGGTAACTTTGTTAAGTTTGATGGGCATAACCATTATGATATGGTTGATATGGCTGCCCATTACTTGCAAAGACTTGTTGCTCATATCCTTGGTAAGATTGTTGGAATTGCGGTTGTTGGTATTGCACCAGCCATGGTTGTGAATTCATGGGCTGGTGTCCAGTACTAACAGTTTGACCAAGATGGGGGGTGGTGATCCCCGTTTGAACCTCTGTCATTCCACTAGTTGGTGATTGCGGTCGTGTCGTAGGTACAAGAGGTTGTTGCATTATATCCTGAGAAACTTGAGGTTGGCATAAAACTGGCAACACTTGTACTTGTGATACTGCCACAATAGCCAGCGTAGTGGAGATATTTGTCATAGGTAAACTTTGTTGCATCGAGTATACAACTCTTGGTTGTTGAGGCAGGATTGGCACCCAACCGCTAGTTGTAATTCTAGCATAACCTAAATTTTGTTGTGAACTCTCGCATGGTTGTCCTTACGAAGAAGGCAATGAAAGGGTATATGGCCCTCCATACAACAATAATCCAATACTCAAAGGAATGATTTGCTTTTGGGGACTGGTTTGCCCAAATTGACACTATGAAGGATCAGTTTGTCGAGACTCAACGTAAGAGATTCCAGATACAATTCCAGACGAACAAATGGGAACAGTCCATACTGTCGAAACAGCCCCTGGATGGACTCCATCCAGAGATTGAGAGCTGGTTGGGACAAATGGCACGCCGGCGAACATTTTCGGAGTAGCAGCACGAATTTCTGCTGCTGCTGTGTTGGGCAACACAGTCCTTGATGTCGATAGTTGTTTAGACATATTAATCCTATCCAAAATATTCCTTAGTGATTCTTCAGGAACTTCCGATGGCGGGAGAATATCTTCTGATGAAGAAGGATACAGGGCGATCTCAGCTCCAAATTGCGTTGGAGTGCTAGATGGAGGATCTTCCACAATCTCTTGTATGGCAATCAATCTAGGAGGAAGAGGTAGACCGTCAGGTCCATAAAATATTTATGGTGCCGAAGAAGATATAAGTTCTGTAGCAACAGACGTTTGGGGAGTAACACCTTTTGAATCAGCTGTAGATGGAGTTGGTTCAAGAATAGAAGTGTTTACCGTCGCACTAGGATCATTTGTAATGTCCTTTTGTTGCTGCGGAATTTCTCCTGTAGAGGCAGGGATACTAGAAATGTTTGGAGTAACCGGAGTCTTTGAGGATGTCGGAGTACTTGCTCCAACCAACCTAGGGGACTTTGATCTGATCAAACGAATCTGCTTTGTCCGGAATGGTTTCGCTTCCAGAGTCAACGACGGTTGACTTGTAAGTCTCCGTGAACAACGGGGTTTTGATTGAATTTCTTCCACGATTGCGGATTACTTGATCAACTCAAAATAAAATGGGAAAATGTTTTCTAATTAAATGAATTTTAGATGCTTTGACACAACTTGTTTTTTCAATTTTTAAGAGTCAACAAAAAACAAAAGATGACTCTAGTCGCCTTCGATTTTTAATGAGCCTGAAGTTGCAAGTGCTCAGATGGACCTTTTCTTTTAAGGAGTCTGAAAAGGAACGAAAGACACTTCTCTGGAAATATAGGCAGAGGGGATTACCAAACCAATCAAAAAACTGCAAAATACTTTTTACGGTACAGCAGTCAATCTTCCCGAATGCTATGTTCAGTGCATTGCGATCGATAGGGCGGCAGACACGGCTGCCTAAGGATAAAGGATGTAGCCTATTGTGGTCTCCCAATATATACTCGACGGTACGTGGGAGCACAAGCCCATACAGGCACTTGTCGTCTCAAAGTGGAGGAATCACCCAACCAACAATGAAAACAACAGTTATCAGGTTTTACGACGTCGGAATACATCTCTAGCCTAGACTTCTAGATGTTGTGCATTAGGTGCCAAAGCGTTTTTAGATTCATTAAATTTATTTTATAGTTGATCTTGCTTAAAAATTTGCCTTTCAGGTTCACCGCATGATGTGTATACAATTCCTAAAATGCAGTCTAAGATGATAAACAACTGTTTAATTTTCTTTTGGCAATGAAAATCCTAGTTACTAAGGAAAGAAAATTGAGAGTCTTTCAACAAAGAGCACAGAGCACACACACTAAATGCACTGTCCTAAATCAAACCAAGAAGTCTAAATGCAAATGCACATGCATGTATTTGTTTTTATCCTTCTTAATATATGAATGATGATAAGAAAGCTAAGTGCAAATATGAATTACTTTCAAAGCAACAATACTTAACAAATTTCTTTTCAAAATGAAGTGAAGATAAGGGCGACACTTTGCGATTTCGAAATGAAAATTGTTTTTCGACAGTTTAAAAACTACTAATTCAAATCATATACAAGAGTAACAGTACAATCAACTATCAAGAACAATGGGATTCTCTTCTATGACTGAAAATGACACTTACGACACTTTCATATTAAGAAACGACAGTTTGACTACGCTACTTCTTTGCAAAAGAGAATTGAAAATGGCACACAATACATAAAAACACTTACAGTTCTTTACACAATAGAGGTGGAATGATGGAAGAGAAGGGGTTTTCCACAGAGATATACTGACCACATACAGCAAAACACCTCAATAGAACTGAAAGGAGTGAAGAAAAACCAAAGTCTGAAGGTAAAATTAACCTTCCCTGACCATCACACCTATCACACAGGGAATCCAGTATGCATCTCACCTACTGCACATGAGAAGTGTGATGCATACAGATTGCCTTGAAGGGAGGGTGCGATGGTACCAGTGCGAGACTTTTAACCAGTCTTTGCTCACAATTTGCAATTCAGTTCAGAGATTTAGGTCGAGTAAGTGATGTTGATTAAATGTAAATCACAGGGGTTGATCTAAGGAGGTTACTAGAGCCACCACTTAGGGCAATTAGAACGTTTGCAGACTGATTGTTCAATTTATAAACAAAACCCACAGATAGACTGAAGCAGCATTGATTTACTTTGCATTTGTAAAACAAATGCAGTTCGAAGGCTAGATGGTTTGACTTCAGGCTTCATCTCTAAGTTTATAAAACAAACAAAGATATACTAACAAACAATCTATTCGCTCCCCAGTGGAGTCTCCATTTTGTTACCGGGAATAGTGTCCACTCGGAGCTGCTATTCCCACTAAGACTGGTAGATATCTTAGAAACAAACAAGTAAACACTACTTTCGCTTACCTTTATGAAAAATATATAAGAGTGGAACAAAGGACACCAACCTTAGTCTTGTGCTTGGTTTCCTTGCATGATTCCTCTCCTTCCTGATAGATCTTTGCCGCTTCTTCTTTGTCTGCCTAGCTTCAAAGAGCACCTGTGGAATCAAAGCAGCATAATACTAGCGAAGAACATAGATCTATATTCATAAATAACACAGGACCAGATATGTGTTAACCATACAAATGCATATATAATCAAACATACAAGAATATGGAGGAAAACTTGAATAGCTTTATTAATATCAAGAATAGTAAGAGGATTACAACCAATAGTTCTGACCCAGCATCATCCTCCAACAAGAAAGCCCTTCTTCACCTCAAGTAAAGCTTAGATAACCCAACACTATGAAGTTTCACCAGAAAACCAAAAGCACTTCTCTACAAGATACAAGATTCCAGCCTCTAGATCTTTGTGATGAGGGATCCATATATAGATGATTGTAGGGGGGTGAGTCATCTTCTGGGGTTTTGATTAGTGTCCTCCCTTTGATAGTTCTTGATTCCACTTGGAGACTGATGATCTCTTACTCATCCCTGGTCGAAAACAGAGAGGCAAGTATCAGAGGGGAAGCTTCTGGAAGATTCTATGATCTTCCACTTGGCAAACTATCTCTGCCATTTGTCCATTCTCGCCCATCGCACCCTACAGAGGGGCCATCCAGTATGCATCGCACCCTTTACACTGGGAAGGTGATATGCATCGCACCCTCTGCACTGGGTATTCAGTATGCTCTAGTTTTGTCCATTTCTAAGCAGTTTTTAGTGGAGAACTTCTTGGAGATGATGTAATCACTTGACCTTGTTTCTTTAGGTAGTGAAGCAACACTTTTAGGGACTTAGGAGCCCTCAGTTTATGGACATTTATGATTGGGGTTGCAGCGCCCAAAAATGTCTATAACATTCAATCTCTGCCTTTTCGCCCCTGGTTGCTCTACAGGCCCAGTGATAGGTGTGCCCTCTTCCCTGTCCCTCTTTTTACCCTTTTCCTCATTTAGAGGAGTCTGCAATGCAGGAATCTTTGTCGTTTTGGTTTGAACAGGAGGAATTTGTCCCTACTGATCTGCCATTTCAGGATGTTATGTGTCCATCACTTCCTTGCCCTTTGTCTTCCTTGTAACTAGTGTGCTAACCTCTTGTACAGGTTGATGAGAAGTTCCAGCAGAGGATGTCCCAATTCCTGCTTGTTGTGGTAGCTTGAAAGATACCTGTCCAAAAGAGTCCAGGTCAATGGTTTTTTCAAGGTCTTTCATAGCCATCTCCATCTTTTCTTGCTCACTAATTTGTTCTACTAATGTGCCCTCTACCCAGTCATCTTGATTATCAAACTGTTCTATTTTAGGGATTCTATGATGTATATAGACTTACAACCTATTTCTTACTTTTCTGTCACTTATAAAGCTATTTGGGTCATAAGGCACCCACCAAAAACTTTTCTTCAATTTAAGTTGTTCCCCTAATATCTTATCAGCCTCTTCCCATGCCTCCCTCTTATGGATGATAAAAGAGCCCAACTGGTTTTTTATTCTCAGCTGAGCCTTTTTCTTTGCATTACAGAAATGGGTTAAATCTACATTGATAAGTTGTCTGAAATATTCCAGTGCAAATAGCCTCATGGTCACATATCTAGGAAATCTGAAAGGGCACAACTCACATCCATATATTCTGATTACTGTGTGATTCTGGTAGAGGTACCATTCACCTATTCTGTACTATTTGGAAAGCTGTAGTATCTTCTTCATGTCACCAGTGAGCCTAGGAATGGGATGTCCTATCAACAGAGTGGATATTGGGTGAATAAATAAATCAATAAATTCACAGTAGGTGTAAGGACCCTCATAGGTTTTATGGAAGACTAATCTCCAGAAAATTACAGACCTCCTGTTTCCCTTTGAATCCAATTTCCTGATGTGAAATGGAAAGTTATTTGGATGAGAGTATAACAGAAGGTGGTATATGAAAGATGAATACTTGAAGACTCCTTCTCTTTCCAAATTTATAAATTGGTCATGGATTTTGTTGGCAATGAAAGTGGCATAGTCATATTTGACAGTAGGGGGCTGCCCTAGAGTAAACATTGACAACAAAACTAGGGTGATGTCATCAACATATTCACCGGTATTAAATCCCAAAACTAGGGCTATCATGTCAACAATAAGTTGTCCTGTTTTAGTGAACCAGGCTTGTAGATAAGGAGGTGGGTCTCTAGGCTGACACTCTGATAGCATGAGCATTTTAGCAATATGAGTTATCCCTGAATTAGACAATTTAGAAGCATGGTCGAGTAAAAGTCCTATCGAAAGACGGGAAGAGGGCTCAGTGGGCTAGAAATGTATCATCTCATTGACGGATTCGGCAGTTATGTAAAAAAGGACAGTTTCAGAAGGAGACCTGCTGGTTTCAGAAGGACACATAACCACTCTCCGGACAGGGTCATAGCTGGCACAACATTTGTGAATTATGTTTGGGAAGACATGGATAGAGGGAAGGAAATATCTAGGTAGGTTGGATTCCAAAATTCCAAAAACATCAGAATTATTTGAATGGATGTCCCTAATTTGGCAGAAGGTTTGAAGATGGTTAACAGAAGTAGTCAGGACTTTAATTTGAAAATATTTGTCAGCCAAGGAAAAATAATCTTGGTCTTTATGAGGTGCATTCAAGGGAGAAACATTGAGGGCTAGGGGAGCTTCCATGTTTGGTTCTTGTGTTTTCAAACTAGAGGTCGGGTCTTTGTGAAAAAACTGATCTAAACAGCAGTTCTAGGGCCTTTCTCTTAGAATTACAGACTGAACTTAACTTGAATTCAGCTCCTCGGGTAAAATTTACAGAGAAAATATGTAATTTGATGGGTTATTGGTAAAAATGGATAAATACCTGGGCATATAGAGGAAATTGGAAAAATCATGGGAGGAAATAGGTATTGGTAAAAACGGGTAAATAGGTATTTGGAACATATCTTCAAAAATATTGTAGACCAAGACATAAAAAAATTTTCATGAAGTTCACTGATATTTCATCTCGATGTGATTGAAATTTTGGCCTCTGAAACCTTGTAGAAAAAATATATATAGAAAATTCCAAGATGACTAGCAACAAAACCATAGAATCCAAAGCGACGATACCAAGTGTTACAAAATGAAATCACAACACGGAAGAAAAATAGATGAACGACTTGAAAATTATCCTTTTCAAGGGGGAAACCTCCTTTACATCACATAAAAAACAATTCTTGGATGATTAAAATGACAATACCTCCTCGGTATATATAGTATTCTAAAGGGTCACAATATAATCAAAGCCTACATAAGAATAATAATGTAAGGGAACAATAATAACAATAGTGGTCTTCTATGGGGTACAATAATAACAACATGGGAGCTACATGGGAACAACAATAACAATAAGAGGGCTACACTAGTATTATAGGGACCTGACACTCTGCCTATCAAGATTTTTAATATGTGTGCATCCTATTGTAACACACAATGGGTTTTTTAATTTTTAATTATGGTTTTTAAATGCACCTATCATTCCCTAATATGTAGGATAATAAGGCCATAGGTTATTGAAATGGGTATTCGATGGTTCTCTTTGGTCGCTTCTTGATCTATAATCTTGTAAAGTGACTTGGATTGTAAAAATGTTCAAACAAAATGTGGAAAATAAAGAAAATGAATAAAACAACCAATTGATAATGGAGTTTCTGTAGTGTGGACTATGTTTCTAGGTCCTACCTCTAAGAGAGTGGCACGTTTATTGTTCAGATGATAATCTTCAAATTTCTTATTACATCAGCAAAATGCCTCCAAATACTTCAACAAAACTAATCTCTCTGCTACCAAGAAGTGGCCTCCAAAATGCCACCAAAAACGTCCTTTTCATTGTTATAAAATCAAGCTCTAAAATTCATTGTTCACAAAATTACAAGAATAACAATGACATCAAAAGCTCTGGTCAGTATCAAAATGCTACAACCCAAATATTTAGGCATAATGGCTAAACCTTTTGGTTGAAATAAATTTTGGGGTCCACAGCCCTAGCGTCAAGCCCATAGAGGTTGCACACCCCCAATATTATATATACACAAAAGAGTTTCCATTCCACCACATGTTTGTGGTTATAATTTTTTAAGTGTTGCAAGATTTTAATATTTACTATAGCCTATGTATTTTATTACTAATTGGAATTTTGGAGATCGTTTTTGCAACAACCAAAATGAGGTTTTTGGTGGCATATTTGAGGCCACTTCTTTGTAGCAAAGAGCTCATCTTAGCAGGCTTTTGGATGCATTTTTATTAACTGTAACTACAAGTTTTGGATAATAATAAATACGTCACTCACTTATATATAACAGCGAGGGACTCTATTACCAATTGGTTGTTGCATTCTCTTCTCAATATTCTACATCTCATTTCAATTGTAGCTTCGTTTAAGTATGTCATGCTTGATTTAATTGTTGAGTTGGTTTAGTTTAATCGTACATGATTGAAATTTTTTACAAGCCAAGACACTTTAAAATATCCTAGATCAGGTGGTATCAAAGAAATTTGATAGTGGTTTATGAGTGTGCATAATAACTAGGATAAAATTCAAGCAAGGTGAAGGAACACTTGTTGAAGGAAGTATGGAAATTGGATTGAAAAGCTTTGCTTGAAGAAGATAGATCTTGTCATAGGAGGGAGAAGAGAATCATTTTGGATCTAAATTAGAGTTTCGTGAATATTTCATGGAGATAAAGGCCATGGTTGAAGAAATGTATTGGGAATGGGAAAGGTATGCGGAGGGAAGCTCAATGAAGAATGTCAAATATGAAGGGAATGAATGCAATTTGAAAAATCATCCTCCCCCTCCTCTTTTTCCTCCTTCATGTCCTCATTCTCCCTCTCATTCTCCCTATCATTCTCCTCCTCAATCTCCTCATGGAAAATATCCTTAAAATAAGTCATTATTGAATTTGGATATTAAATTCAACTTTCCAGTTTATGATGGTGAGCTTAATACTGAAAATATTGAGAATTGGATTTGCCAAATGGAAGTATGTTACCATGTTTAGTATATTTTCAATGGGGAGGTAAAAACTCAACTGGTCTTGCTTTGATTAGAATGTAGTTCACTAATATGTTGGGAGACTACACATTGGGAAGGTAAAAATATTTCCTCATGGTTTGGATTTACTTTAGCATTGAAAATAATTCTATCATTTCGCACATGACCAAAAGGCAATAGTAGAATGGGAAAATATGTGGTAGTGTAAAGGCCAAAGTGTTCAAAAATTTATGGAGGAGTTTAGGAAAAAGAAATTGGATTTAAATATTCCATTTAACACACAATAAAGTATTTTTGAAGTAGATTGGTAGTTTTCTTGGGTATATACACAATACTATTTTCTTGTTGAAGCCATCTTACTTGGATGAGGTTTTTGTACAAGTGACCTATATTGAATTAGGTAAACAAGGTGGTGGAGTCCCCATGGAAGACTTTCAATTGAAACAAGACAAAGGAAAAGGAAAGGGGTAGCCAAAGAGAAAAACTTGTGTGAAGAAGCGTGATGAAAAATGTTCTTGTAACCATTGCAAAAAAGAAGGACATGGTGATCATAATTGTTGGAAGCTACACCTAGGATTGATGCCTAAGTGGTTTCGAGATAGCAAGGATAAGACGGAGGTGACATTGATAGTCCAATAGGATCTAGGATTAGGATCTAGCAATGAGGCACAAATCACAACTATGGGTTTGAAAGGTATATCGTCTTAACATGTTGTTTTTAGTTCTTCTATTTCACGTTCTACTCTACAAGAAAGAATAATGAACTCTTTTAAAGGAGGGTGGAAACAAAACATGTTAAAGTAGATACTTTGTTTAACACTATATCTCAAGCCAATATGATATTTGAGGTAGTTTTTGAGTTGAATTTGGAAGAAAATTGCATCCAAAACCTTATCTTCTTGGATGGGTATGCAACAACACTAAGTTATACGTGACTGAGAAATGCAAGCTTAGCTTTCCTATTACATCTAAATTTGAGCATAAATTTGAACTAGATGTGGTTCCATTAGATATTTGTGGAATTTTTCTTGGAAGTCCTTACTGGTTTGAAAAGAAGGTTATCTACTACAGTAAGAACAATAGGTATCACCTTTTTAGGGGAAACATAGAGTATATCATCTAAGTAGATCAAATAAAGGATGATTCTTGGTTGGTAACCACCGGGTAGTTGAAAACGATCTTGAATGAAAGTAAGAACTTTTCGCTCATATCTATAGAGGTGGACAAAGTGGGTGCTCTGGAGAATGGGATTTGGTTGTGGGAAGTTGTCAATAGGATCAAATATGTCTTCAGTACATTGTCATTAACATTCTTGTATTTTTTATGTTGCTAACGTTTAGTGCATGGGTAGTGAATAAAGTAAGACATGTAAAAGGATGTGGGAAAGTGAAAATGGCTAACAATATGGTTTCAAATGTTATAATTATTATGTAGCTTTTTTGATGATCCAAATATAAAAACCAAGGTAGATATATATATTGGAAAAGTCGGGAGGAAGATCCCACACTTAATATCTAATTAAGAGCCTTTCAAAGGTCCAAAATCCTTTCAGTGGGGAGGATTGATTCAAGAGGATTCATAAAGGCCTAAAATTCAAAGTTCTCAAAATGTATGTAAATAGTTTCATGTCGAAGAGCTTAACAAGACAATTCTAACACAACTTGAATCACATTAATTAAAGTCTGTATGTAGAAGTTATGGAAGTTTGAATATTTTGGCCAATAGGAATAATGTCAAACTTACGAGGACACGTGGCAACATCTGGACATGATCCTTGGAAGTATAGATAGGGTGACATGGAAACATTTCAGCTTTACATGTGACATGGCATGGAAATGACATGTTAGATTGAGTCAATAGTGACGTGGCATGAAGAGGTTGACATGGTAATGATTGGGTGCATGGTGTGGACCTATGGTAGCGTTCCACATGACCCAATCAAAGGAAATGGTGTGGCACCTCAAGAACAAACCCAAATGTTTGGTGGTTTAAACAAAATGTCACATTGTTAGATCCATGGGTTTCGAACCTATAAACTATGTGGAAATATATCAACAGCCTAACCATTGGGCTATGAATGTTGCTTGTTATAATTGTGGTGAAATTTATATTTAACATTATTCTTGGATATAGGTTTCCAAAGGTGGGAAGGTCGCGGGTTTGATACCATGACCTCCCCATATCAGTTATAGGGAATGATTAAAGTTTTTTTTCTTTACTGGGCCACCTACCATTTCACGATGAGCACCAACAATTTGTATAACCAATAATTTGTTGTGTTATTTGTGATTGGAATACAAATGGTGGAATGTCATGTAGTCTATGAATTTGTCCAATAAAAAATTATCTTAAAATGGAGATCTTCTCCAACTGTAAAATTATGTGCCACTACTCTATCTTATCATTGGACCACATTTTAGGTAGTGTAAAATGGTGGCCGACAACATTTATGTATGAAATTTGGGGAATGGTTGCAAACCAATGGACGTTGTTTTAAAAATGAGAGTCAATAATATTTAGTATAACAACATTCAAATTTGTTATAACAATATGCCATTTTTAAAAACGGTTATAATGGTGGGGCCATATCCTATGCAAGCTTGACCCCAAGCTACAAACCTATAACATTATATATACATAAAATATTTTCCATTGCACCACAAGTGGTTGTGGGTATAAAGTTTATAGTTTTTTTAAGCTTGTTTGTCACTCGTAAGTGGAGTTTCAAAGGTCATTTTTGTAGCAATCGAAAGGCGGTTTTCAGTGGAATTTTGTTATGCAATTAGCTCACAAAACAGGAAAAAAAAAAAAAAAATAGATCAACGACTTCAAAATCAACCTATTCTAGGGGGAAACCTGCTTTACATTACACAAATGAATAATTCTTGGATGATACAAATGAGAAGAACTCCTTTCTATATATAGGAGTCTAAGGGTTCACAATATAGCCAGAGTCGACATAACAATAATAATGTAAGGGCACAACAATAACAATGGTGGGCTTCTATGGGGCATAATAATAACAATATGGGGACAACGTGGGCACAACAATAACAATAAGGGGCTACAATGACAATAATAATAAGGGAATATACTAGTATTATAGGGACCTAACCTGCCCCTCTCCTTCAAAAAAGTGTTGTCCTCAAAATTTCAGTAGTTCTAGATGCTTATGTATAAAATTCTCATCCTCCCATGTGGAATCTTCAGTGGGTAAGTTCTTCCACTTGATGAGATACTATGAAATTGATCGATTTCATAGCAGTCGATTTCTTGTTTCAGTTACTGCTTGAGGTTTGAATATGGTTTTTCCTTCCTCATCAAGTTTTGGCAATATTTTTGAACTGGGAGCTTGTCACCTATAACATTCTTTAAGCATGAAACATGGAAAACTAGGTGCACTCGAGAAGATGCAAAACGTTCCAATTTGTATGCCATAGTAGCAATCTTTTTCAACACCTTGTAAAGACCATAATACTTTCGTGATAATTTATTTTCCTTCTTAGATTTCTTGAGGGACATTTGTTTGTATGGTTGTAGTCATAGAAATACCCATTCACCTACATCAAAACTTATTTTGATGCGATGTTGGTATGCCTGTTGTTTCATTCGATTATGTGCGAAGTCAAGTTATCCTTTAAGAGTTGGAGAACTTTTTGTTGATGCTCGATGTGATATTCCACTACTTGAGCCTTATAATTTTCTCTTAAATATGATGTGATGGACGGTGGATGATATCCATAAAGTGCCATAAATTAGGTCATTTTTGTTGTAGTATGGAAGGATGTGTTATACCACCATTTAGCCATAGGAAACCATTTGACCCATTGTGTTTGTTTATCATATACAAAGAAATGAAGATACCCTTCCAAACATTTGTTTAGTATCTCAGTTTTACCATCAGATTGAGGATGATAAGATGAGCTAAGAGCTAACTGAGTACCAAGACAGGAAAATAATTATGTCTAAAAATTTCCAGTCAAAATAGGATCTCTATCCTTTACAATAACCTTTGGGTTTTCATGTAGCTTTTGAATTGTTTCCATTAATGCAGTAGAAACTCTACTGGCTTTAAATGGATGAGATAATGAACAAAAGTGTGCATAGTTGGTAAGTTTTTCAACTACCACCATGATAACACTCTTTCCTTCAGACATGGGTAAACTTGTGATAAAATCCATTCAAACCTCCTCCCAATGTTGACTTGGAATGGATAAAGGTTGTAATAGACCTGGGGTTTTAATTGTCTCAACTTTATTTCATTGGAAAACCAAACATTCCACCACAAACTTTCGAATATCAAATTTAAGGCCATCCTAAAAAAATTCCTTCTTAACGTTGTGGTAAGATTTTAAAAATCTTGAATGCCCTCCTAAGGGACAAGTGTGCAATTCGAGAAGAATATTTTGTTTTAGTTGGGAATTCTTACAGATGTATAAGAGATCTTTGTACCATAACAAATCATTTTTCCAGCTAAATGTATCAAATGTATTGGGATCTTGCTGCAACTTTTGAATGATTTCTCACAGTTCTTCGTCATTCTTCCATTCATCCCTTTTCTTCATTTATCCAGCCTAGTTGGATAATCGAAATGGAGCAAAGTAATGCTTCCACATCCTCATCCTTTCATGAGAGTGCATCTACAACAACATTTTGCCTCCCTTTTTTGTAGATGATTTCAAAGTCATAACCCAACATCTTTGTGACCTGTTTTTTCTTCTCTTCTAAAGATAAAATTTGTTCTAAAAATTATTTAAGACTATCATGACCCATTTTTACCTTAAAGTGTCTTCCCATTAGCTAAGGTCGTCATTTCTTAAGTGCATGTAGTATTGTCAACATTTCCTTCTCATAAATAGCTTTATGTAAATAATTTCCTTTGATTGGATGACTTTCAAAAGCAATGGGTCTTTCTTGTTGCATTAAAACAACACCAATTCCATTTCCCAAGGCATCACATTCCACAATAAAGGTTTTTGTGAAGTCTGGCATAGCTAAGACCGGTGCTTGGCACATTTCCTCTTTAAGATGTTCAAAGGTTTTCATTTCTTCTGGAGTCCAAGAAAATTCATTTTTGTTCAGTAATGTTGTTAGAGGTGTTGATATTCTCCCATAATTCTTAAAAAACTTGCAATAATACCCTGTTAACCCAAGAAATCCTCACAGATTCTTTATGGATGTGGGGATTTTCCATTCCTTAATGGCTTTAATTTTTCTAGGGACTACCTTAACACCTTCATGAGATACAATATGACCCAAATATTCCACCTCTTGTAATTCAAATAAGCATTTGGAGGTTTTTGCATATAATTGTTTCTCCTCCAATAGTTTGACCACTCTATCAACATGTTGAACATGATCCTTCCAAGACTTGTTGTAGATTAGTATATCATAAAAAAATATTAACACAAATTTTCTAAGGAAAGGTTGGAAAATGGAATTCATCAAACCTTGAAATGTAGAAGGTGCATTGGTAAGGCCATAAGGCATGACCAAAAATTCATAATGGCCCTCATTAGTTCTAAATATTGTTTTCAAAATGTCTTCAGTCTTCATTCTGTGATGATATATTGAACGAAGGTCCAACTTGGGAAGTAAATTGTTCCACGCAATTCATCCAATAATTCATCAATGACAGGAATGGGAAATTTATCTTTAATATTCATCTTATTGAGCTCCCTATAATCTGGACACACGCACCATGATCCAACCTTATTGTGCACCAATATTACTGGAGATGAGAAATAACTTTGACTAGGTTGAATTATACCAACCTCTAACATTTATGCAACTAGGTGTTCAATTTCATTGTTTTAGGCATAGGGATATTTGTAAGGCTTGATGTTTGGAGGAACATTTCCTAGATTAAAATGAATAGCATGATCATGATCATGAATAGGTGGGAGCCCTTTGGGATTCTCAAATATCTTGGAATGATTGTCCAAGACTTTTTCGAGATTTGGAGAAATATATTATTTCAATGTAGGAACTTGTAGCGAACATAAATGTGAAATTACGCCAAGTTTTTCTTTCTTTAGAAGCTTTTTCATGCCGTTATAGATGATTACTTTCTCAGTTTCTCTGTGATACACCTTAATTCAACTTCCTTTCCTTTTGAAAAACAATTCCCTATCATACCAAATTTTATGCAAGGAACTCACAAAATAGAAGAAAAGATAGATCAACGACGTCAAAATCAACCTCTTGGAGGGGGAAACCTCCTTTAAATTACACAAATGAACAATTCTTAGATGATACAAATGAGAAGACCTCATTTCTATATATAGGAGTCTAAGGGGTCACAATATAATCAAAGTCGACATAACAATAATAATCTAAGGGCACAACAATAACAATAGTGGGCTTCTATGGGGCACAATAATAACAATATGGGGACAACATGCGCACAAAAATAACAATAAGGGGCTACGATGAAAATAATAATAAGGGAATACACTAGTATTATAGGGACCTAACACATTTTGGAGGCCACTTTCTAGTAGTATAGAGCTCATTTATACCAATATTTCGAAGGTGTTTTTCTTATTTGTAATTACAATTTTGGTAGAATAATAAAGATGCAAATCTCTTAGAGGTAGGACCCAAAGACGTAGTCCACATTGGACGAACTCTATTATCAATTGGTTATCATGTTTCTCTTCTCAATCTTGTATATTTCATTTCAATTGTAGCTTTATTTAATTATTTCATGTTTTACTTAATTGTTAAGGTGATTTATTTTAATCATATATGCTTGAAAAATTGTACAAACAAAGTCACTTTAAAATATCCTAGATCACTTCTAGTATTAGTATCTCTTAACCCTAACCAGCTAAGGAACCCTATTTCTTTTTGAGTGCCTCCCCAACAATGACGTAAAAAATTACAACGTATTTATATTTTTATTAATTTGATTAAATGTTTTGGGATTTATTGTACATTTATCTTATTAAACCATTATTGGTAAACTTGCAATGCATTTTGTGTAATACACACAAGAAGTGAGCTACTAACCTTATCATGGCCTAAGTCTATTAACCAATAAAATTTGTGGGAGCACAATTTCGGATGAAAGCATTGTCCAAAGGATGTCCCACAACTCAATTAGATAGCACCTCATGCCACCAACCCCCAAGCCTTCTCAAGCACCCACTAGGGATGGAAGCACCAACGTCCTATATGCAGGCTCCAACCCCCACTCAAATAGGAACTTAATGTTCACTATTATTAGAAACCACTCTTCCTAATATCAGGTATGTTCTATACTCACTTTACTCACTCTATAACAACTCACTAATTTTCTCAACAATAGTCACTCATCACATCTTATCACATGCCAGGATCTCTCGACCTTCTCCCTCTACAGAGGCACTTTTGGCCTTTCTCATAATAGCAATGACTCTCTTAGGGTCTCTTTTCACAGCATAAGGAACTCTCCAGCATTTATCTATAGAATAGGCTCACATGGCTTGACACAACAACCTACACACTCACACAGAGCTCTCCTCATAACTCTCTTAACAATTTTGCATTCCCCCTTTTCATCAATTGTGCTCCTCTTTTTTGTTCCTCTACTTCACACTCATCGATGTTGCCTCTGCTATCTTGTATCCACACTTCTACAGTGTACCTTAGCATAGCTTTCTTTTTTGTTGTTGCATTTGACTAGGCCACTACTACTTCATTAAACTCAAAGTATGGGGTCATGAGCACTTAACCAACTCTCTGTATGATTCTTGATGCTGAGAATGCAATCTCAGTCTAACTGTACACCTCATCCAGAGATCCCATGCTTATTCATGGCTCCCTGGGCTTGATTGTACCTTAGTATGGCTTCTCTATTATTCATTTAATACACTAAGGAATTCATGGGAAAATCAGAGGTATATTTCGCAACTTAAGGTAAGCCCAACACTCTTCCCTGCAAAATAGTGGTGCTTTCTATCTTGACCAAACAATCTCTAGAGTCATTAATATTCTTGTGACACCAAACTTTTACATGCATTTACTTAGCTGTCAATGCACTCATCCTCATACGCCTTCATATTCCTTTATACAACAATATCATAGATTTTTCATTTCGTAACTTCTTATTAAAAAATCTTACGAAATATCACAAGTACGATCCCATTCACCCCTTAGAGCTTATCCTCCTTATCTTTTTCTTTCTCATATGACTGCTACATGTAACCACTGGTATAGCCCTTAGGTGATATAATATAAGAGCCCCCATATCTCGTAACTTTTATTCAAGTGATGATACAAGCTTGTGAGGTTTTGCGCTCCTTTCGCTTGTCCCTTTCTTGTTTTTCCTCCACGGGATTGGGCGTTGTGACTATCGAATTAGCTTTTAGGTGTTAAGGCCTTCATATCCTATTACAGATTATCTCCCTTTGTATTTTCTCTTCTACCCTTGGTTATTTTGAGTTTTCTTGACCAAGCGCCAACACTTTAGAGCTCCCCGTTTTGTAACTTCTCTTTGAATTACAATTATGGAGGAGTTCTAAAATTCCGACCTCTGAAATAATTTCTATGTGGCATCACATAACACTTAGATTCTTAGACCTTCTTTGCACCCTTGGTCCTTTGGATCTCCCACAAGCATGTGCCAACACAAAAATAGAGCCCCTGATATTGAAATGTTTCTTCAAATTCAATTATGAGGGACTTACGAAAAATCCAACCTCTGAAGTTCCGACCTCCAAGATGTCGTTATGTTGTCATCATCACTGTACATGGCCCCTCCTTAGTGGCGACATGTGTCACCTATATTCTTCCCAATTAGTCTACCGAACATTCTAACTCTGAATGCCACATTTCCATTGTATTTCCATGTCCTGATGACATCATCTTCCATGTTAGCTCCTATGGGGACAATCAGTTGTTGCCATCTATACTGCAAGAGGAGAAAGAAAGGGCCCTTTTGGTCCTTAGTTTTTCATTAAATTCCTTTGTACTTCTCACCTTCGCAAACCTCGGTGCTTATACATAATTTCAACTTTTAAGGAGTTACAAGGTTCTGATATCCAATATTCCTTCCTCTGATGTTCTAAGGCTTCCAATATGCCCTCTGCTCTGAGGTTTCGATATGCCTTCCCGTGCCATTTTCTTCGACCTCCATTATGACCTACTTAGTCCTTCTGATATCAGCTCCCAATGCTCTAATCCTTCCTATATTAGTGCTTCCGATGTTCTATGGTCTCGACATTCAAAACCTTCGAGGTTATAATATGACCATCCTTCCAAAATTTGGCTTGATGAGGACTTCAAAACCCTAACTTTGGCAGTAAATAACTTTTGATCCCAATGGTCATTCCTAGCCTTCCACATACTGTTGGAAACCTATTACAAAGAATTTTCCAGTGGGAAAGGTCTGATATAGTCTTTGAGCTCCTATTATACTTGAAAAATGGATACTAAATCTCTTCCATTTTTTTCTCCTTAACTCCTCTTGTACCTAGAATCCTAGATTCCCAACCACCATAGTCATCATTTTATGGCTTATCCAATAATATTTCTACTATGATGATTCTCTACAGATCACTTCATCAACCATGGGACTCCCGTTGATCTTGACACATCAAACTATCCCAATTACCATCATAGCTATGCTAGGGAACATCAAAGCCAACTTTTTTTCCACAAACATCCATGTTATCTCGTTGAAATCAATGCCAACGCTCTTGCCAACAGTTTTACAATCCTGATAGTCTTTCCAACAGTTAGACAATGGCAACTATCAAACACATCTCCCAGCATGATTGTTGACATCAAATCCAACACACTTGCAACCATTAGCCATCCAGTTAATGCCAACTATCCAACAATCTCCCCCTTTTTCATTGATAGAAACACCTACTACCTCATTACGTCTTCTCTTTGATGGCCAATCCTCATGGTGCGTCCACACTTCTCTTACATGAGCCACCAATGGCTTTCTCTCTTCTTCATGGGCTATCACAGTGTCTCAAATAATTATTTTCCCCTTTGAAATCAATGGAAAAGGGCTACAAGTTGCTTCTTCTCCCCCAAACAATCATCGGCTATCAATGAAGAGACATTATCTGCTGATGTGAATTATGCTCTAAAAACTTCCCTTTAAGGATTGATCGTTATTGTTTCTCCATAAACTGGGCATATGTGATATGGTCCCCCTAAACATATACTACCTCTTACTTTAATGCCTCCAATTTTTGTCACCTTATGGTTGATGGCTGAATACATCTCTTGTCAATGCATCTTTGGTATCAGTTAACAAGAAAAAATGATACCAATTAAATTTATCATGGTATTGCTTTTGGTGAAAATACTAATCATTAGTGATGCATTTCAACTTGCTCTTCATGGCTACTACTGCTTCAGATACTGTGCTCACTTCAATTAAGCATCTCCATTAACCAACTCTATTCCCCCTAGGATCGTGCTAGTTCAAATATGCATTGTTTCTTAACAGATACCAATTGCACCAAAAAATTGATACAAATTGGACAATATAACAGGAAAACTCTAATTGATTTCTCTCAAAAACAAATGCCCATTTTCACAAAAGGTTTCTCCATATTAACCTTTCATTTACACGACAACCTTTCTTCCTGAGGCTGACAATTGTTGCCTCCTACTACTATCAAATCAGCTCCCACTAATCTAATGTGCTCTGATCTCCTACATCTTCTTCTTCGCATCTGTGTGGGGACAAATCATGTGGATGTGACTTTACTCTAAGCTTATTGTTATTCCACACTTTTGATGCAACCCATATTCTTCTTTCCACAACATAAAATCTTATTGTGTACCCTTCCTAAACTCGTGATGGTTGCACCCTTCTCTCTTTCCTTCAGTTTTGATACATTTTAAATAAACAATTACATTATTGTAATCAACGAGAGGAATCAAATACACCTTCAAAAATCAGATGGAATTTTATGTCTTTGCCTTCTAGCTTCCTGCATCTAACTTATTCCACCTCCCTTGAGGCCATTCTCTTCCTTTAAAGAAGAGAAATAGAGGATCTACTCCACTTGAGTATATCATCCTCCTTCTTCCTCCATACCTTCAATGGTCAACTCCTGACATAATCATTACCATCTATCTTCTTATTTCCCCATGTTTGGGCCTTCTTTTGACTGCATAAGGCTAGAGGAATTTTTCCCTTCAACTCCTCTTTCTTCACCCAAGTATTCTTGTTGCCTTTTTGCCTTACAGTTGGGTTTTCTACAAGAGTAGGAGGATAATTCTTCTAATTTATTCCTCCTCTTTTCATCTTTCTCTTTCGACACAGAGCACTAAAGACAAACTTGTATTTCTCAACTCGATTGTTTCTTCTTGTCTCCAAATCTCAAGCTACTACATTTGCATGCATAGACCGAGAAGCATTCCATTTCATCTCATATATGCAGCTTTCTCTCATGTGCCCAATATTGCCAAAACTATAGCATTTGATTTTTTCTAAGAATGGGGCAGAGGAGTTACTATTCTGGACATCACTCTTCAAAAAACTCCTATCTCTACCAACATGCCTTCACCTAACCTCTTTACGCATTCATGGGTTGTTGCCACCCAACACCTCTTGTTCTCTTGCATGCCATCTATAGTCCATGGATTTATGTACAAAATTATTGTGAGAAAATAAATAGCCAAAGAAATGATTTTGAAGACTTAAGATACCTTTTCTTTGAGAGATTTTTCCTTGAGGATTAAAAGACCTCTATTGGCTCTTTATGTGCCTCTGATGGGATTTTTCATTACTTCCTAGAATCCTTTCTTTCTATTTCTTGGCTTTCTTTTGCTGCTCTTCTCACTATTATTTCTTATCCTTTTGATGCTTCCTTTTATTCACTTTTTGTTATGTCTTTCCCTTCTGCAGCTACTATCCAACAACCTATTTTCCTTTGTTTTTGTTGGAACCTCGAACTCTCTTTACTTGGGAATTTAACCCTTCAACCTTTTCCTTATTGGAGATAGTTTCTTCTTTGAAACCAAAACAAACCTTGATGAGAGGGGATATATTCTTAAAAAGCATATCATACAAGACCTTTGTGCTACCCTCAAGCTTCTGATATTGAGACAACCCTTTATTGAAATTTTCAAAGTCATATCTCAATGAGACTATTTCAGTTTGTAATATCTCACAATGAGTTTCTCTTTCAAATAGTTGAATAGTTAGCCTTTCATTCAATATGTTAGCCACTTCTTGTTGAGAATTTATATTAACTATTATTTTTCTCAACTTCTCATTATCAAGATCATACTCGTCCAACTTCTCCTTCTGCTTGATATTTGCTTCTAATATCTCCTTGATCTATTTTATAGCAAAGATCAACTTCTTTCTCAAATAAATCATTTAATCTAGATCCTTTTCTTCATTATCAAAGGTGATACTAGAGTCACCACAAAGATATAAATCTATCTTTGTGTCCATGCAGTCTTCTATATATCTAAGTAGTAATCCATGTTCATCACTTCTAGTGATACCCCTATTTTCTTCATGGGATGTACTCTCTTCGTCCTCACAGGATCCCTCATTTGCTATTGCTACTAGACTGGGTCTCTCTTCACACTAACAAGATGTATGCCTATATTTAGCTTCAAAAGAATAATTTGAAAATATAGTGGCTAAGTGACCTATTTCTTTACATTTATCACAAAGCAATAGCCTACCTTCTAAGCAACGTAAACTTGCATCTAGGTCTTCTTCTTCACCATCGTTGGAGTGAATATCAATAATTTACTCACACGAAGAAATATCTTCATTCATTTGGGCATCTTTCCTTTCAGATTCCTTCTCCTCTTTCTTCCTTTTCTTATTGTCGCCATCAACCTTCACAAATTTAGGTTCACTACTTGAGCAACAAGGTTTTTCTACCTCCTCTTGATTTGTGTACCTTTATCCTCCATACAGAAATTACTGACTATCCAACATTTCCTTTGATAACTTAGAGTGCCTCACTTTATCGCATCTAGTTTAAACAACCCTTAAATGATAATTTTCGTGGCTTCTGTATTGAATTCATTCCTCTCTCCATATATCCAAGACAACCAAATGTCTTCATTGACTATCAACAAGTAGGCTTCCATTCCGATCTTCCAAAGCTCGTACTTTGATAAATTTAAAAATGGATCTCCTTTTATTGTTTCCCAAGTTTTATTAGGCATTGTTTCCCTTTGATATACCTTCTAGTGATTAAGATATTCCTTAAGGAATCGATATCTCATACGAATTGCTAGAAACAATGCTAATACGGAGACGGGGGTGAATCAGTATTAAGGCTAATTTTTAATTCTTTATGCCAATTTAATTTTCTTATTCAAACATGGAAATCATTCATATAACCAACCACAACATATCATGTGGCAACAATATTAAATCAACATACAATCTCACACCATGAGCAACATACACATGAGACACAAGGTTTTACATGGAAACCATTTCGAGAAATAACCACCAAAGCTTGTTGTTGTTATTGATGTAAAATATGTGCACCTACTCTATTACATCAACCTATTTTGGATCCGCCACTCACAAGAAGCAAAAAATCCATTTGGTTGTTTGCTAGCAGCCCCTAACATGAAGCACCAAATCCCTCCATTTGTAGACACTTGTTCAGCTTACCAGAAGCACCATGTGAAGCACCAACTTCACAGTTTTTTTGCAAGAACCAACTTGCAACTCCTTGGATTGATGAAAGCACCAACTTATAGGAGGAACCAACCCCCAAACCTCCTCAAGAACCCAGTAGAGATGGGAGCACCAACTTCCGATATGCAAGCTCAAACCCACACTCAAATAGGAACTCAATGTTCACTATTATTGGTAGCCACTCTACTTGATATCAACTTTGTCATCTGCTCACTTTTCTCACCCTATACTAGCTCATTGGTTTTCTCAACAAGAGTCACTCATCACATTGCACCATAGCATAGGCTCACTCAACCTTCTCCCTTTACATAGGAACCTTCAACCTTTCCCATAGCAACATTGACTCTCTCAGGGTCTCTTTTCTTAGCACATACACTCTCTACCCTTTCTTTGTAGAACAAACTCAATTGGCCTCACACAAGAACATGCACACTCGCACAAATCTCTGCTCACATCTCTCTCAATAATGTTGCATTCCCCTATTTTTCTCAATTGTGATCCTCTATTTTGTTCCCCTTCTACCTACTAATTGATGATGCCTCTTTTGTCTTGTATCCACACTGCCTGAGTGTACCTCGGTATGGCTCTTCATTTTTTTTTAATCTGAATATGCTAATGTTTCCTCATTAAACTTGGAGTATGTGTTCTTTAGAAGTTCACCAACTCTCTATGTGATTCCTCATGCTCAGAATTTAATCTCAGTCCAACTATACACTTCATCAAGGGCTCCCATGCTTATTCATGTATCTATGAGATTTAGTATACCTTAGCACAATTTCTCTTTTCTCCATTTAATACACTGAAGTTATCACGAGAAAATTAGAGATAGATTTCTCATCTTAATGAAGGCCCAACACTCTTCCCTACAAAATCGTGGTCCTTTCTGTCTTGAAAAAACGATCTTTACAGTCACCATTATTCTTGCCACACCAACCTTCTGCAGTCATTTACTTTGCTATCGATGTATTCATCCTCACATGTCTTCATAGTCATCTATACAACACCATTAGAAAATCATTTCGTAACTTCTTATTAAAAAGATCTTAAACAATCTCACAATTCTGATGCCTTTAGCCCCTTAGAGCTTAGCCTCCTTATCATTTTTTTCTCATATGAACTTTTTCTGTGACAACCAGTATAGCCCTTAGGTGCTACAATATCAAAGCCCTTATATCTCGTAACTTGTATTTAGGTAATGTTACGAGGTCATGAGGTTCCGAGCTCCTTTCGCTTGGCCCTTTCTCATTTCCCCTCCATGGGATTGGGCGTTGTGACCAACAGCTTAACTTTTAGGTTTTAAGGCCTTCAAATCCTGTTGGGGCTTATCTCCCTTTATATTTTCTCTTCCGCCCTTGGTTCGTTTAATTTTTCTTAGCGAAGCGCCAACACTTTAGAGCTCTATGTTTGTAACTTCTCTCTTAATTTCAATTATGGAGGCATTTCAAAATTATGACGTCCAAAATACTTTCTACATGACATCACATAACACTAAGGTGCTTAGGCCTTCTTTTCCCCTTTGGTCCTTTGGATCTCCCACAACAAATTGCCAACATGACATCATATCCCATGGTATCCAAAATTTTATTCAAATTCAGTTACAAGGGTGTTCCAAAAAGTCCAACCTATGAAGTTCGGACCTCCAAGATCCTTAGTGGTCACACATGTCACTTGGATTTAACCACATTAGCCTACCAAAAATTCTGAATCTGACTGCCACATGTCCTCCATACTTCCACGTCATGTTGACTTCTGTTATTGTTCTATATTTTTGAGGTTGAGGGAGTAAATACATTGAACAACATCAAACCACTTTTGAAGCTGGGATCTAGCCCTGCCAACTTCAGAGAGGGATCTCTTGTTATGATTTAACTTGGTTTTTAAGTTGATCTTAGGATAGTTATAATTATGCTTGATGGTTGTTTGAATTTGGTTGATTGATTTGGTTGGTTGAATTGATCAAATCATTGTCTTTCCATTGGGCTATGGAGTCAAATAATGCTAGATATTGCCAAAAATGTTTAAAAGAATAATCACAGAGCGATCTAGTTGCATTTAATGGATATTTAAAGTGAATCATGAAATGGATAAGAGTTGATTTTAGTAATGATCAAAAATCATTTAAGAATTTTTCAATCACACTTTAGAAGAAAAACATACAGATTGTAACAATAGTTCAAATAAGGTGTTCAATTAACAAATATTATTTTTCACATTTCCTATTTCACAATTGGAATTTAAAATGATTATAATGTAGAGAAAAACAGTGAAAACAAAAATTACAATAGGAAAAAAATCACCAATAATTTGCAGCACAAGAATCCTGTGAAAGTATTTGTATTAATGATGCTCCAGCAGTGTGGAAAAAGTGCAGTGCTCAATAAGAAGAATTACCATGATCAGGAACTGACCCCAATACTTCAAATGAATGAAGTATTTAAAGTAAATTTCCAAAAATATTACAATGAATGCCACATCAACATGGAAATATATTATTAATTACAAAATAGCTGAATGACTAATGTGACCAAAAAAGGTGAATTTCGTGAATTGATCTGGATGTCTAGCACTATTTTAGCGGAGAACAATTCTTGAGTTGCCATGATTTGGGTGTTGCAATGGATGTAGCTGATCATTTATTTAATCTTGAAATTCACATCGTTTATCCCACTACTCTTCATCTGGGATGGTGATTTTTGTTGCCTTGCAATAGATCTCATCTACCTTGGTATATTGAGCAAATGTGGGCTTTACCATGAAAATACGATTTATCTCATGCTAAATGAACATAATGTTGCTGATAGCTTTGAAAAAATCTCTCCCTATCATAGAACCTTTAATGTGGGAAGATTTAGCAGTATCCTTTTCAATGTATTTAAGCTTATTCTCATAATCTTCCCTAGTCATTAATTTGTCATTAATTTCAAATAAATAAGGCAAGCCCCTCTTTGTTAATGCCTCTATTTTGGTGAAAATTTTGTTGACTGCTACTTCCAAACTATGACATTTTTCTGTAAGCTGCACAATCAAATTTTTCTTTGTAAGAACTTTCTTTACTTCTAAAATTGTATCTATCCTATCATCTACTCCCAAATCATCCAACTCATATCTGTCTTTGGAATTGAGAAACTTGATGATGTTGTTGGCTATGGTAGGCATATCTCCCAACTCATTGTTAATAATGGAAATGGCCTGATTGGATTTCTCAATCAACTCTTTATGTTCAAATATAATCTAAATACATGGCCAGATTTCATCCATGGCTTCAATTATATTGTTCTGTATAATTTCCTTAACTTGAGCCACTGTGTGACCAAAGGAGTATTTGATTGTGGATTTCCACCATGCTTCTATCTTGTTTTGAGCTATTTGTAGCTCTACTGCATGGAAAGTTTTAGACTTTTCCTTCTGGTCTTGCTATTGAGGAGATTGAGTGCTGGATGTACAAACATTTTTATGAATTATTTGTATGAATATTCTATTTTTCTCCTTCATTACTAGTGTAGTCCAAAAGATGATTGATTGTTGATTTCCCTCTTCATCCAACTTTTGTAATGCAAGCTTGAGGTTGTCTACCTGAAAATACAAAACATATATACTAACATAGAAGCATATTTAAATACTTCCTCGGTTTGGAATTTGACAAGCTATTCATGGATGGAATCTGCAAGGCATTGGCTGAAATTGAACAAGATGGAAGGCTTGGAATCTGTGGAGAAAATAGAAAGAAAGCCCATAATAGCCTCATCTACCCATTGATCTGAGTAATAACCAAGGAGGTAGGAGATGACTATAATTATTTTCTTAGCTCTCTCAGGGAAAATGGAGGATGGATAGGGAGGATTTTTCTTGGGTAATCGGGCATCTTCATTCAAGAAAAGCTCAAGGGTTTTGGCTCTTTTTGTAAAGTCTAGTTTCTGATACAATTCAGTGAGGCTTGATGAGAGAAAGGAGTGGAATTCTTTGTAGTAGAAGCTTGCATCATTTCATCTATTGATTGGGCAATTATGGTGAATAAAATTTCTCTTCTAGGGGCAATAACCGCTCTCTGACTAGGTAGATATCAAGCATGACATTTCCCGACAAATTCAGGGGCACTGTAGGTACAGGGAATGATGTAATGGGGAAAATTGGATTCCCATAGTCCAATATCGCTAGATTTATCAATAGTAGATTTCAAATAGATCAAACTCACACATAGTTTTAGGAATTTTGTAGTCTTTGTTCACCAAAGGAAAATGATGACAATCAATGGGAGGGTGTATTAGAGGACTTACGGGTTCTTCTTGTGCCTTATCTTTAGGAGGCATGATCGAATTAGGCTAAGCGTTCTGGTGAAATCCTGATTGTGCAGGTTTATAGGGTGAAAATATGGGATTGAATTTGAAAATACAGGAGAAAAAAGGTAATGGTAGCACGATAGTTAATTGGTGTGATGCTGAGATAGGTGAAACTATTGCAATTCAAAATGGAAAACCTGTAACAGAAAGATAGTATTAAAAAAGTGTGCTATAGTTAAACTATGAATGGGCAGAAGAAGGGAGCTTATAGTTTTTGGGCTTTCTCGTTGACGGTGGTGTGGATCCATTACGTTAACGGTTAAGTAATTAAATTACTTAATGGGTTGATTTTGGAGGGAGTGGATGTGATTGGTAGGAGAAATGGATAGATGAGCTGGCGGGAGGGTATTGGCGGGAGTGTAGTGGATAGGGTGATGGTTTCGTGCAGTGGAGAAAACCATTTTTGCAGGGGGACAAATTTGGTTAGTGCTTTTGGTAAGGGGGTGCGAAAACACGGGACGGCACCACGGCGCTGTGGGTCCGGGTTTGAATACCACCTACTTCGGACCGCCCCCCCAACGGTAATGTTCGGATGGTGGGGGGGGAAGAAACATGATATTGGCCATTGGATATCAAATGGGGATTTTGGATTATGGGAAAGGTGACGGTATATTATCATGATGTGATGGAACTGTAGTGGGGTAGGGGTATAATTTAATGGAATATGATTGGATGCGTGGTGCAGTAGGCAAATGAATGAAATATATAAGC
Organism: Pinus taeda; assembly: GCA_000404065.3. Classification (NCBI taxonomy): domain Eukaryota; kingdom Viridiplantae; phylum Streptophyta; class Pinopsida; order Pinales; family Pinaceae; genus Pinus; species Pinus taeda. The sequence goes on from APFE031722001.1 coordinate 67,536, forward strand.
GGGGGAATGATGGTTGGGTGATGAAAATTATGAATAATGGGATAATGCACTAAATGTGCTTTGATATGCATAACCTTAGAATAAACCTTTATCCCTTTTCTTTCCTCTTGTGCATGAAAATACCTTTAACATTTGACTTATGATCAAATTTTCATGCTTTTCCTGAAATCACCATTTTATTTCTACCTACCCTCTAATTTCAATTCTTTTTCTAAGCTAACATTTTCTCTTCTTGTTTTGCGGGATGCATGAAAACTAGCAAACCCAGATCACTTTTTTTTATGAAAAATCTACCTTATCCTATCACTTATCTCACCATTGATTCAGATTAAACTTTTGAATCAATGTTGTTTCTACCTAGCTATTGATCTAGCAAGATTAAAATATTTGGTAAACCTTTATTCACTAACCTATTCAACAGAAATTGAAATGTATTCAACCATGATTAAATTGAATGATTTGAATAGAGTTTTATTCATTGTGGTATTCAAAAACAATTTACATACAACCCTATTTGATAATAAACTAAGAGAACTAACTTACCAGTAGCGGCATTTAGACATGTAGCACTTTCCATATTATTTTCTATTTTTTCTTTTGTGGGGTTCTTATTTCTTTTTTTCTTATTTATTTTAACATACCCTCTTTTATTTTTCTATTTTTTTCATATATTTTTGGAAATCATTGGAATATTGAAATTATGTACAATATGAAATTACAAATACAAAATACTCAATCACCTTGAGATCCTATAATTTATAGGACCCTAACAATGGCTCTAGCTAGGGATGGCACTTCTCCAAGTGAAGTGTCAAGAACATATGATCAGTAGCCTTGAGTACTCCATGTCTTTAATGTCTTCATTTGAGTTCTTTGTTGTTTTAAGATACCTTTGGTAGCTCATCAATCTAGGCTTAGGGCCTTCACTACAGGCTTCAACCTTTGTTAATAAATTACCCAATCAAAACCATTAAAGACTATGATATTTACAATGAAGTAAGAAAATTTTGTAGGCTAAGAAAAGTAGTGCTTCAACATCCTGCCATTGACAGGACCTCCAGGTATCTCTGCTTCATCTAGCTCTTTAAGGAAGAATGTATTATTTCCCCTGAAAGCCTGAACATTATATGGCCCTTTCCAAATATTATCAAACTTGCCATGTTTTCCTTTGTCCTCTCTCCTGCAAACCCATCTCAAAACATGGTCCCCAATGTTAAAGTCACCATCTTTGGTTCTTCTATCAAAGATATTTTTAATATTTTCCTGAATAACTTGGGTCCTATTGTATACTTCCTCCCTGGACTTTTGTAGCTAGATGGTTTGATTGATCCTTCTCTATACATCATTGGGTTTATATTTCACTTCTTGAATGATATTCATGACTGGAACTCCTAAAGATGATGGGAAAAATTTGTACATTCCATAGACCAATTGGTATGGTGACATGCCAATTGATTTTTTAGTAGTAAGTCTATTAACCCAAAGTGCATTGACCAACTTGTTATGCCAAGATTTTTTGTTGTCTTCTAACATATTTTTTTTTATGTTCACCAAACTTTTATTTGAGGATTTAGCCAATCCATTACCCTGAGGGTAATAAGTTGTCGAATGTCCCAAAGTAATGTGGTATTGATGTAGAATTCAACCATATTCCTAGATTTGAAGGTTGCAACATTATCAATGATGAGTTTTCTAGGACAGCCAAATCTGGATAGGACATTAGTTTAAAGGAATTTCTCTATAAGGGGTGGCCTCTATCCATTTGGTAAAGTAGTCAGTGGATGTAGAATCCACTTATGTTGGGCAGAGGAAGAGGGATGAATTTAACCAATGAAATCCAATATCCATTGATGGAAGGGGCTTTCAACAGAGATAGGCTTTAATGGTAAGGGTAACAATTTTCACTTTGCTTCAAAAATCTAGCATTTATGGCATGAGGTGACTTGTTTGTGAATGTCACAGAAAATAGTAGCCTAGTAAAATACAGCTCTAAGGATTTTATTGGCAATAGTTTTCCAATAAATATGTCCACTGCAATCTCCTTCATGGAACTCCTGGATAAATTTTTTTGCATCATCCTTTAACAAGCATTTAAGTAAAATACCCCAACATATTTCCAATATAAAACATTATCTAAAATGCAAAATTTGACTACTTTTAACATCAAAAATCTTGCCTTTGTTTTTGTCAAACCAAGAGTAGCATTTAAATTAAATAAAACATAAATCAAGTTTGCATACTAGGGCGAGTTCATAAATGCCTAATCAATCTCTAGAGTTGCCTATTCCTCTTGATTATCTAATGAATCAATCAAGTTAATGTCTAAAGCATGGAAATTTGACTCAGCCATCAATTTGGCTAGTCCCTGGCCTTTGATTATCTTGGGGGGCTTGATTTCTAAGTCATACTCAAGAACGACAATAATAAATTTGCCTCATTTTCCATCAGGTCCATTCTGTGTCAAAATGTCTTTAACCATTGAATTAGGTACATAAGCAATAATGTGGGAATGCAAGATATATACTCTAAAATCTTTTATTGTTTTAAACAATGCAAAGGGTTGCTTTTCCATAATGTTGTATTTCCAAGATGCATCTCTTAAAGCTTTACTAAAGAATGCAATAGGATGATCAAAACCTTCATCATTTTTCTGTAGTAAGATGACTCTAATAGTGTGTTCATAAGCAAAAAAGAAGATTATAAAATCTTTTGTAAAATATGGGCTAATCAAAACTGGTGCTTTGGTCAATGCATGTTTAACTAAATCAAAATATTGTTTAGCCTTAATAGTCCACTTGATTCCTGAATCCTTTTAAGCATATTTGTTATGTTTCTAAGAAGTTCTGCAAGGTTACGAATGAATCTCCTTAGGAAATTGATTTTGCCAATAAAAGACTGGCGTTCTTTAGTGTTTCTTGGATGACTAATTTTTAATATTGCTTCAATTCTACTGGGATCAATTCTATTTCCATCCTTCGAAATAATGTGACCAAGAAGTTTTCCTTCCTCAAGGCCAAACAATGTCTTCTTAGGGTTTAGTGAGATGCCAAACCTTCTACATTTTTCAAACACTCTTCTTAGATGTGCTAAATATTGCTCATCAGTTTTAGAATAAACAATATTGTCATCTAGATAAATCACAATAAATTGGTCAATTTCATTAGCAAAGGAAATATCCATTTCTCTTTGGAAAGTGGCTCCAACATTCATTAACCCAAAGGGAATTTTCACATACATGAAAATTCCCCATGGAGTAGTGAAGGTAGTTTTATCCTAATCATCAGGATGCACTAAGACTTGGTTATAACCTAAAAAACCATCTAATAAGGAAATTCTACTAGACCCTACTACCTTTTGCAATATATGATCCATTTTAGGGTAAGGGGTAGTTGTCTTTAAGGGATACCTTATTAAGAATTCTAAAATCAATACACAATTTGATTTCTCCAGTTTTCTTTCTAGTAGGTACAATGTTAGACACCCATTTAGAGTATCTAAGAGGGAGTATAATTTTAGTGTCATACATCCTTTTCATTTCTTTCTCAACCAAAGGCATCATGACAGGATTTATCCTAAAACGTTTTTGTTTGAATGGTTTTTGATATTCCTTGATTGGGATTTTATGTTGTATGATACTAGTGTCATATGCTTTTAGATCCTCATAACTCCAGGGACATGCATCTATGAACTCTTTGAAAAGAGCCGTGTATCGTTGTTTTGTGAAAATAGGAAGTTATTTCAAGAGTTTTATCATTTTGGGATTTTGCTTACTACCTATGTTGGATTCTTCTATATTTTCCACTATGGGTTCCATTTTTGGTTTGTTTTCCACATCATTAAAATCAAAAATTTCTTATAACAGAACTAGACCCCTAGGTAGAACATTATCCTTAAGCTGAAGTACTTCAAATTCTTATTTTTCTGGATCTATTTCATGCAATTCCAATTTATGTACATCTTTACTAACTGAAATATTTATGTCAGAATCATCAAACTGCTTATCTACACTAATGTATTCAAGAATATAATTTTATACTTCACACTCTAGATCTATGCTACTATCTTCATACTCATACTTGGATTGCAAAAAAATTCAATTTGTTTGTCACTTCCAAATACTTTCCAATATCTCATATTGTCAGGTACAGCTAGATGGTGTTTAACCTCCACTGTATATTGTCTATTGGGATGAGGCATTTTACATGTGTTAGCTAAACAAGCTAAACCATAAACCAGGACATTCTGATTTCTAGGAATGACAACAAGATCATATTCTACAAAAGTTCCTAGAAAGTCAAGCACAACATTTCTGTAGGCCCTCAACCTAGCATGTTTTGCAGCATATTTTCCTTTGATCTATTTTATAATCAATTCAGAATCCCCCTGAACTGAAATCCTTTTAGCACCTAACCCTTTCAATAATTGCAATCCTAAGAGAAGTTCCTCATATTCTGCTATTATTGGTGCAATGAAATTTGAGTTTATGGGAATGACCTTCCACATGATTGTTCCCTGAATTAGACACCCAGACACCTGCCCATGAACCTGCTTTGCTACAAGAGCCATCAAATCTCATGTTATAAAAAGGTTCAGTTTCAGTGTTTTGTTGCACATTATATGTTTGATTTTCATGTTTTTCATCAATGTCATTTTCTAATTTAGTAACCTGTGCATCAATGTCCCCATCATTATAAAGAATGAAAGAGCCCAGTTCAGAATAAACAGAGTAAAGAGCATAATTATGTGGTTTCTCCTGACTACTGACCATATACTTCATTAAAGTTTCCCTATATAGTCTTCTTTGTTTACCAAACACTGTTATGGTGGCATAAGTCATGCCCATTTGTATGGTTCCTTGTAATTTTGCACCCCATGAGTGTGACAACAACATTCCATACTTAGGGGTAATGTATGAAACCACTATATCCATCACTAGAATTTTAGCAGGGATTTGGGCTAAGGTAACACATAGGTCTTTGATAAGACCTAGGCATCTAACTTTGTTACAATCAAAGCAATACAAATCTTTGTATTGTCTAGTAATGTCAAGTCTTAGTTTTTCCATGACAAATTTTGGCATTAGATTATGGGATGCACCTAAATCTAGCATAGCATAATGGAGAATTTTACCATGAATATTCAAACTGAAATAAAATGGAGGGACTCCTCCTTCTTGTGGTTTGCCTTCAACTTCTGGCCCAAATAAGAGTTCAGGCTGATCATCATTCAAATTTACATCATTAGTTTTCTCCCCAGTGTTTAATGCTTTACTGACCTTAGTCCTTTATGTATTTTGTTCATTAATTCAATTAAGGGGATAGAAATTTTTAGCTTGGCAATTTCATTTTCTATACTGAATGGCATTTGATTCTTAAGCATATTTGGAAAATCAAACTTATGAGTAACTATTTTTGTGGCTAGTTTTGTTTGTGGACTGGTAGAAGGAAGATTAGTTTGATTCGTTCTGGAAGGAGTATCAATGGTATTTTTCGTAGTAGCTTCTACTAGCTTCTTTCCAAGATTTTCAGTGGTTTTTTTAGGAAGATTTTTTGTTGTTTCCTTGGAATAAGAATCAGAGACCTTTTTGATAGGATTTTTAGCATTCTTTTCATTGGCAATATCTTGATTTTTCTTACCTCTAAGATTATACTGCCTATGGACTTACATTATGGCATTTTCAAATCCTTGTTTGTATTCATCTGACTCCTCAAAATCCATTTCAATCTGTGCTATAAGAAAATTTTCTTTCTCCTCTTGAGTGAGGAAAATTGTTTCATCATCACTTATCCCTAACAAATTTATTTGATTATCATCCAAATCTTCTGCAATATTCCCCTCATCATCTATGTACTTTTCCTGAAAAGGAGGCCGGATCTACTGGTATGGTCCCTTTTTTTCTCTTTGTTTAATTTAGGGAACATTTCTTCTAAAGTTTTGGTTTCTGGTCTGTGGGACATTTAGCTTTTCTCTTTCTTGAGTTTGGTTGTTAATGTTCACTCTTTGCATCATTTGATTCACCACTTTGACTAAGTTATCAATCTTATGGTCAACAACAGAAGTAGAAGGTTCTTCTTTTCAGGTTACACTGCATTCAAACTTCTGTTTGGCCTTTTTTTCCAGGATGTTAGCTTCAACTTTAATTGAATTTTCTAGCATTTCTTCCAAAGTTGCTCAATCTCTCTCTCTAAGTTGATATTCCATATCTACATCGAAACCATATGGAAAATCAATCAGAGCTAGGCCAGGGGATGACTTGATGTCTTATGGAATGGCATTGTAAATAGTATTGAATCATTCACAATATTCTTCCACAGTTTCATTGGGTTTTCTTTTCAACCTTTTATATTCATTTAGGAGTTGAAGTGGGTTCTTCTTGATTTCCCATCTAACTAAAAACATTTGATGGAAAGAATCAAGGTTGGCTATACTTCATGCAGGTAAACCCCTAAACCATTTCTTGGCATCACCTCCTAAGCTTTGGGCAAACAATATCATTTTAACTTCAGTTTCATCCACTTCTTGGAGGTCAAACACATCATTCATCCTATCCACGTGCTGTTAGGTAGTATTAGCACCAGTATTATCAAAGGTCACAACTTTGGATGGATAATTTGCAGGCATAACATTTAGCTAGCCTGGTAACACCAAGGGTGCATACCTCCCTACCATAATTGTCCTAGTAGATTTACTTGCGGATGGACTTAATCGAGGTGCAATTTTGATAACTACAGGGATAGTAGGGATAGTAGTTTGAGAAATCAAAGGTAGGGAAGTTGAAACTTTGGAATGAGTACGATTGGGAGGTTGTAGATGAATAGATTAAGAATACTGGTTGGACAAAGAGGCTGCTGCAATAGTCAAAGCAGAGAATTCAACAGATTGCTGAATAAAAGATTCTTCGATAGCATGGTCCAAGATTGAAACTAGACCTTGTAATTTGTCAAATTTCTATAAAGATTCAAGATCAGGATCTATTTCAATTACCTGGGTTCGGGATATAGATGGCTGCAGTATGGCTTTATCTATGACATTTTGATCTACAAAAGCCTCTGACTTTGATCTAAACAAACTTTGCTGGAAAGGAAAATAAAGTTCTATGTCTTGTAAAGTTTCAAATTTCTCTGGGAGAGAATTAAACCTTGACAAAGGAATATTCTCAGGGAGAGAATTGAATCTAGATAGAGGACTATTACTACCTTGACTCTCGATAAAGATTTTCTTTCTCATTAGTTTCTCAGGGTCATCTACAATTTCAGCAGGGTTGGGATCAGGGTGAGATCTAGTGTGAATTCTTTTGGGAGCTAGGGCTATGAAAAACCATCACAAAAAAAAAAACAAAATAAATGATACATAAGATATATACAAAATGACAACCTCGGATCATGTATCTCGTAGTTATACAACAATTGCCTACTGAAATATTGATTTTAAACTAGGGAATAATAATGTTTTGGATGTTCGCCACTATGTTATCAGTTTGTATTTTTTAGGTTGAGGGAGGAAATACATTGGACAATATCAAACCACTTTTGAAGTTGGGATCTAGCGCTACCAGCTTCAGAGAGGGATCTCTCTTTATGATTAAACTTGGTTTTTAATTTGATCTTGGGCTAGTTATAATTATTCTTGATGGTTGTTTCAATTTGGTTTATTGGTTTGGTTGGTTGATCTGATAAAATTATTGTATTTCCAATGGGATATGGAGTGAAATAATGCTCGATATTGCATGGAAAGTTTCAGCCTTTTCCTTCTGGTCTTGCTTCTTAGGAGCCTAAGTCCTCAATGTACAAACATTTCTATGAATTGTTTGTATGAATATTCCCTTTTCTCCTTTATTACTAGTGTAGTCTAGAAGGTGATTGATTGTTGATTTCCCTCTTCATCCAACTTTTGTAATGCAAGCTTGAGTTTGTCACCCTGAAAATACAAAAACATATATACTAACACAAAAGCATATTTAAATACTTCCTCAATTTGGAATTTGACAAACTGTTCATGGATGGAATTTGCAAGGAATTGACTGGATTGAACAAGATGGAAGGTTTGGAATCTGTGGAGAAAATAGGAAGAAAACCTAGAATAGCCTCATCTACCCATTGATTTGAGTAATAACCAAGGAGGTAGGAGATGACTGTAATGGTTTTCTTGGATCTCCCAGGGTAAATGGAGGATGGATAGGGAGAATTTTTCTTGGGTAATGGGGCATATTCAGTCAAGAAAAGCTCAAAGGTTTTGGCTCTTTTTGCAAAGTCTAGTTTCTGATACAATTCAGTGAGGGCTTCATGAGAGAAAGGAGTGGCATTCTTTGTAATAGGATTGGGCATCCTTTGATCTATTGATTGGGCAGTTATGGTAAATAACATTTCTCTTGTAAGGGAAATAAGCGCTATTTGACTCAGTAGATAGAAAGCATGACATTTCTTGACGAATTCAGGGGAACTGTGTATGCGGGGAAAGATGTAATGGAGAAAATTGGATTCCCACAGTCCAATATCGTCATATTTATCAATGAATTTGTCTTCAAGCTAGCATTAGATTTCATATAGAATAAAATCGCATAAGGTCTCATGAATTTTGTAGTGTCTATCTGCCAAAGGAATATGATGAAAATCGATGGGAGGGTAGATTAGAGGACTTATAGGTTCTTCCCATGCCTTATCTTTAGGAGGCATGATCGGATTACGCTGAGAATTATGGTGAAATCCTTATTGTGCAGGTTTACAGCGTGTAGATATGGGATTTGATTTGGAAAGACAAGGGAACAAACGTAATGGTTGCCATGACAGTTAACTAGTGTGATGCTCAAAAAGGTGAAACTGTTGCAATTCAAAATGGAAAACCTATCACAAAAATATATTATTAGCAAAGTGTGGTATCGATAAACTATGAATGGGCAAAAGAAGGGAGCTTATAGTTTTTGGGCTTTCCCATTGATGGTGGCTCAAGTCTGTCACATTAACAACTAAGTAATTAAATTACTTAACGGTTGATTTTAGAGGGAGTGGACGTGATTGGCAAGAGAAATGGATAGATGATGTGGCGAGTGGGGATTAGTAGGAGTGTAATGGATAGGGCGATGGTTTCATGTGGTGAAGAAAAGCATTTTCAGAGGGGGGCGAAGGTGGTTAGCGGTTTTGGTAAGGGAGTAGAGAAAACACGAGACGACACCACGTCGTTGCGGGTCTGTGTTTGAATATTGCCCATTTCAGAGCCCCCCCCATTCCCCCAATGGTAAAGTTCAGATGGTGAGGGGGGGCTGAAACATGATATTGTTCATTGGATATCAAATGGGGATTTCATATGATGGGAAAGGTGACAATGCATTATCGTCATGTGATGGATGTGCAGTGGCATAGGGGTGGAATTTAATGGAATATGATTGGATGCGTGGTGCGGTAGGAAAATGAATGAAATATATAAGTGGGGGAATGATGGTTGGGTGACGAAACTTAAGAATAATGGGATAATGCACCAAATGTGCTTTGATATGCATAAACTTAGAATACACCTTTATCTCTTTACTTTCCCCCTACGAATGAAAATACCTTTAACATTTGACTTAGGATAAAATTTTCAGGCTTTTCTTGAAATTACCGTTCTATTTCTACCTACCCTCCCATTTCAATTCTTTTTCTAAGCTAAGATTTTCTCTTCTTGTTTTGCAGGGTGCATTTAAACTAGCAAAACCATATCACTTTTTTTATTTATGAAAATCTACCTTATCCTATCATTTATCTCACCATTGATACAGATTAAACTATTGAATCAATTTTATTTCTCCCTAGCTGTTGATCTACCAAGATTAAACTAGTTTGTAAACCTTTATTCGCTAACCTATTCAACAGAAATTGAAATGTGTTCAATCATGATTAAATTGTATGATTTGAATAGAAATTTAGTCATTGTGGCATTCAAAAACAATTTGCACACAACCTTATTTGATAATAAACTAAAACATCTAACTTATCAGTAGTGGCATTTAGACTTGCAGCAGTTTCTGTATTATTTTCTATTTTTTCTTTTCTAAGGTTCTTATTTCTTTTTTTCTTATTTATTTTAACATACCCTCTTTTCATTTTCTATTTTTTTCATATAATTTTTGAAATCATTTGAATATTGAAATTATGTACAATATGATATTACAAATACAAAATACTCAATCACCTTTCGATCCTATAATTTATAAGACCTTAAGAACGTCATCTGCCATGTTAGCTCCTATGGGAAAATCAATTGTTGCCATGTGTCCTATATGAGGAGAGAGAAAGGCTCCTCTTGGTTCTTTTTTTTTCAATGAATTCCTTTGTATTTCTCACCTTCATGAACCTTAGTGCTTTTACATAATTTCAATTTTTAAGGATTTATGAGGTTACGACCTCCGATATTCCTTACTCCAATGTTCCGAGCCTTACAATATGCCCTCTGCTATGAGGTTCTGATATGCCTTCATATGCCATATGCTCTGATGTTTGATATGACCTGCTCAATCCTTCTGATATTGGGTCCCAATGCTCTAAGCCTTCCAATATTAGGTCTTCTGAAATTTAGCTCCCAATGGTCTGTGATCCCGAGTTTCCAATCCTCTGAAGTTCCGATATGAACATCCTTCTAAAATTCTAGGTTTGAAATTTGGCTTGCTGAGGACTTAAAGACTCTAACTTCGGAAGTTAATAAATGTTTATCCTGATGGCCATTATTGGACTTCCACATACCTTTGGAAATCTATTTCAGATAAATTTCCAGTGGAGAATTCTTGATGTAGTCTTTGAGCCCATATACTACTTTAAAAATGGCTACTAACACTCATTCGTTCTTTTCTCTTTGACTCCTCTTCTTATGCTTGGAATCCTGGACTCCTAACCACCAGAGTGTTGAGCCAATTAATTTCTCCTAAAAGTACCAACTAACTACTACACATTAATTTATCAACTAGAGGTTTCATTTTTTGTTTCAAAGTTATCGGCATAGTTTATGCAAGAGAGGTGCGAATATGACTAGTTATTATGATCTTATTGAAAATAAAATATAAAATAATAAAGGAATCAAATAAATATGCAATATCTAATTATTGCAAACTATTCAAAACATTAATTTATATAGGCTTCAGAAGGAAACAATGAAAGGAAACATTCTGAACATCAAGCTACTTTTGAGGGAACAATGACTACAGAATAGAAAGAAAACACCATAGAATCATAGTGTTGAAAGTGATTAAACAAACAGAATAACAATCTATGATAATTTGCAAGAAACGGAAAGAGAGAACACTACTCTTAATAGATTAACTACAACATATCTATTCTATAGTGATTGCAATAAACCTAATTCAAAACATAGCAATAAATATAACAAGCACACAACAAAAAATCAAGAACAATTGCACAAATAGAAATAGCTAGAACAGTAGAATCAAACACCAATTTAATGATACAAGAGAAGACAACGTTGTTTCCAGGATCGGGCCCAAATCTAGAATCAAACTACCTTATGAAGGAATAATCACAATAGACTAAAACACTTCCATATGATTGCAGAGAACAGGTAACAATCAATTTATTTGCAAGTGTTGGGACGAGAAAAAGGTATGGTTTCTCTTCATTTAATGCTTCATTTATCATTCAAACTGATAATATTATCTCTGTTTATAGAATAAAATGATAAAAATATTAGTAAAAGCTAGAAGAAACTATTGGTGATATAATAGGCAAATTTAGTACGAAAATTTGATTCTTTGCTATCTTTGTATGCAGAGATGCAATTGGGAAAAAGATGTTCAGTTGGCAAGATAGCACGAGGCCATAAAGGTGAAAAGCCATGGAGTTTGGGGTAGATGAGGAAGTGGAAGATTAGTTCGAATACTCTTGTTTTATCGTATGATCAGATTTTATATTTCGAAATCCTCGGGATCTCCTCATCCTGAGGATTCACTTCTATCCAAGTTTGTGTTTTGTGTTATATAAGGGCGAAAGGCAACTAGATACTAGCTTAGACTTTTTATATGTAATTATTCTTTTTTAAGCAAAAATGTTGTTAATTGAGTGACTCTGTCAGCTCTTTGAAGTTAATGAAAGAAGGTTGCACTTGATACATCTCCGTATTCTAAGATTTTATTAAGCAGAGGCTTCTAGAGACTCTGGGCCCAGTCACATGAAGTTCCACTGCTCTTTTATGTTATAGTTTATATTCACTCTTTGTAATTGATCTAATTTTTAGTTGTTTTGTTTATCTTAAAGATTTGTGACATTGATTTATACTGTTGTTCACTTAGATTTATATTGAAGCTGTGAGATAGACTTAAGCAAGCGCCTTGGTTAGAATGAGTAAATGTGTGTTTGATTTTTGTTTGAATTGAATAGATGTTATCATAGATCTTGAGAGGAAAGACTGAGTAACTTATACGGATTGAAATATATAATGTTTACCATTTAGGAATCTTTTATAGTTGTTGTTGTTCACTTATTGATTGTTGTTCAATTACTGACTATTGATTGTTGTTCATTTATTATTGTTGTTCAATTGAGTAATGCAGATTGATTTGGATTGGTAGTGTTGTTCGATAATCATAGTTGCTTTACTTGATTAAGTGTGATTAGTCTCAAGCTGATTTGAATAATTCTCCGTGTAATTCTCAATTGCATTCAGTTCCAATTGGTTTCGGAGAAATTTGTATAGAATTACATAGGGTGTTGCGAGCATTCCTTTCATAAATAGTTCTTTGTAGAGTTGTGTGAATTGAATTGAAGAATTAGCCTTTAATGATTGCAACGATTCATTATTAGATAACCTCTAGCTTCACTACACATATTGTGTTGGCACTCTTGAAATGGAAAGACTTACCTCGGTTTGACAAATAATGTAGGGATTAATATTCTCTAAAAAGACATCTTGGTGAGCCAACATTTTGGTGTTGTTACTGGGGATAGTGATTAAAGTGATTGATTCTATTCCTTTGCTTAGGATAGCTGGGTTTTAATAATGGAAGGTAAGAACCTAGGTAACTAGAAAGTAAAGTGCTTGCTTACTTGCCCGCTTTACAACAAAATTTTAGAGGTTAAATAGGAATTTGTTTTATGAATGACTAGAAATAAAAGGATAGAGAAAGAACAGAATCGTCTACCAAAACACAAAACCCAAAGGATTGATGAACCTTGGGAGAATGACCTTTATAGAAGAAATCATAAGAAGAGCAGAGTGTCAAGCATCAATAGGATTCCAGGCTATACCTGGAAAAAGTTCTATTGCGATCCCTCATACAGCAAGCTCACCATCTGTGGCTCATGCTGAGATTCAAAGCCAAGTAGGAGGATTGGAACATAGTTTTCAAGCCATAATAAACCTACCCTCTGATCCTCTACAAGAGGGAAAATCATGTAACTTATGAAAAGGAAAAGGAGAAACTAGTGGGGTTGCTAAAGTAGAACGACAACTGTCTGAACAAGGATCTCCTAATATTCTAGACCTAGGAGCATTGTAAAGTCAACTCAGGTTGCTAAGTCTCTATTTATTACGAAAGCACCCATCGAAATCCCTGAATATTATTGTCATATCTTTTATCAAATGGAAGAACAACCACCCCAAGGTCAAACCTTGACATTAGAATACCCCATAGTCAACCAGGTGGCCAATGCCCCTATGAAGGCTATTCCTCTGCAGAATAGCCCAAATTGCCATGGGATGATCATAGAGGATCCTGATGCTTTCCTGTTTGAGTTTGGTGTCCTCTGTAGAGGGTACGACTATACCACCAAGCCCCAAAAAGTAAAATTATTCCCTTCCACTTTGAAAGGGGCAGCTTTAAGATGGTTTATGGGTCTAGGTGGGTGAACCATCAATTCTTGGGATGAAATGAAAACCTCCTTCCTTAAAAGATATCAAGACTTTTGTAAAACTAGGGAACTGAAATATGAGATTTTCAAGATGACCGCAAAGGATAACGAAACATTAGAAGAATATGTAGAATGCTTTAATTATAATTTGCATAGATCTCCACACACTACCTTACCAAAAGAAGTCCTAAGAGCTATATTGATTAAGGAATGAAAGAGGAATGGGTAGAAACTCTAAACTTAATGGGAAATGGGGATATTTCTTAGGAAGAGTATGAAGAAATCATTTGTTTGTGTATCAGGTGTTCGTGAGGAAGCACACATACAAGAGCGGCTAACTGAGATCCAATGAGCAGAGGAAGCAAACCACATAGTGGAGGTATAACACAGATGGAGATTGGAAACCTCCTGGATGATTTTAAGATGGATATTCTAGGCACTCTTACAACACGGATAGACATTCTACAAGCCAAGCAAAAGCAAGCTTTAGTAGAACAAAATTTGGGCATCTTCTGCCCACGTTGTCGAAAGAAGCACAACCAACGAGAATTCCCATTAGACATGGTTCAGATGTGCAACATTTGCACTAAAGATCATGACACTGAAAAATGTCCATCATTACCTGGGCTGAAAGTATTATTCAAAGAAGCAGAGGAGGAAACAAAACCATTATATTTGATGAACCAACATCAAACATAGCAAGCTAAACCTACGGGTATGTCACAAGATGCATCCCAATTTTTTCCTTCATCGTAGTTTAATCAATAGAAGAACCTTAGGGCAACCTGGCAAGGCCAATCACCCTACCCAAACTGGCAAAGTCTGCCATTCCCTATGACATCCTGGACAACATAATCTTTTCTAAGAAATGGCTGGCTAAATTCTCCTTTTACTCCTATTTGAAATGGCAATCCCTATCAATCCCATTGGCCTACCTCCACCTCTCAAAATTCGAATTGGTCAACAAATTGGCAGTGACCTCTAGGGATATCCAATGCACCTATGGGAATAGGCCCCTAGCCTCAAACCACACTATCATCTCCTTATACATTACAACAAAATTCTCAACCTCTTCTACGGCCACAGTTATCAGCTCAACCGAACCCGAATCCTAATAATAGGCCAGTCCAGTTGGTATAGGTTATTGAAAATCTAGAATATGGGACTAAACAAAAAGAATGTAATGAGCTCAGATTGAGGCTAGGTCGTGTCATTACCCTTGAGGAAAACAAGAACCAACCTTCAATTGAAAGTGTAACTCAACCTATACATATTCCATCATATGTACATGTTCCACCACTTATAAATAATATTGAATCAAAGCAAGGGGAAGAAATAGATCAACATGATGACCCTGAAAAACTTATAGTCACTTCTCCTCCATTCCCCGAAAGGCTAGTGATACCTAAAATAATCACTTATCCTAATTTCGATCATGTAGGGGAAGTAAAAAAATTGTGTATTAAGATTCCTCTCCTCCAGGCTATTCAAGACATCCCCATATATTCCAAAACCATCAAAGAATTATGTGTAAAAAGGCCTGAAAGCAAGGTAAAAGAACTCACCCACTATCCATGTTGTAGGAACCTTATCCGATTTACTCCTAGGAGAAGAAACTCCAATAAAGTACAAAGATCTTGGAAACCCCATAGAAACAGTTCAGATATATGGCCACCCTTTTCCAAATACACTAGTTGACCTAGGAGTTGCCATTAACATATTAAAAACAACAACTTGTGAAGCACTTGGTATTACAGCCTTAGAACCAACCACCACTTTATTAGCACTTGCTGATCAATCAGTGGTAAGACCAAAAATGGACTTTACAAGATATTACAATTTATGTTGACTCATGGGAGTATCCAGTAGATTTCCTGGTTATAAACCCAAGGAGTAGGTTGGATGGGCATCCTTTGATTCTGTGTCGACATTGGCTGGCAATAGCTGAAGCATATATTGGCTACCGAAAAGGCAGCATGACTATCACAAAGGGAGATGTTGTAAAAAAACTGGTGTTATACCCTCCTACCAGGCCAAGTTTTCCCATTGTAAAAATATGTAAGAAGCCACCAACGTACCTGGAAGAAAGCATCCATTCACCACTCACAGTAGCAGAAGCACTAGAATTTAAAAATCAAACTGAAGATGACGTTATCAACATTTTTATAAATCAGCCAATCAATGTGGAGTGTGAGATGTTGAAAGCAATTCTTGATAACGAAGCTATGGAAGATCCCCTGAAGAATACAGATGACCAACATTTTCAAACAACTGTTGTTCATAACAACAAACCAGTGGAGATCGAACTAGAAAAAGTTCTAAATATTAATGCTAATCTGGAGAGTGAACAATAGAAAAAACTTATCCAAGTATTGCAGAAGAATAAAGAGGCTTTTACCTAGGATTATCCTAATATGAAAGGGATAGATCCATAACTATGTACACACCACATCTATACAGAGAAGGATGCGTGACCCCTCCGAAAACCTCAATAGAAGTGGCGTATTTGTGTAGATATTGAGAGCTAAATAAGGCAACACAGAAAAACCACTTTCCCTTCCCATTCATTGATCAAGTCCTCGATATGTTGGCAAGGAGACAATTCTTCTCCTTTCTAGACAGCTTTAGTGGGTACAATCAAATTTAGATTGCCCCTAAAGAACAGGACAAAATGACCTTCACCTATCCCTGGGGCACATTCCCATACAGGGTATTACCATTTGGCTTGTGCAATGCCCCAGCCACGTTTTAAAGAGTTATACTAAGCATCTTTTTTGATCTAATAAATGAAGGATGAGAGGTATATATTAATGATTTTACTCCATATGGGGATGATTTTGATCAAGCATTACGAACACTAGAAAAGGTCTTATAACAATGCATTACTACGAGGTTATGTTTAAGCAATGTCAAGTGTCACATGATGATGACCGAGGGCATGATCCTGGGAAATTACATCTCTGCAGTAGGAATACAGGTAGACCTAGAAAAAATACAGGTAATTATTTTACTTCCTACCCCCTGCACCCAAATAGAGGTACGTAGTTTCCTAGGATATGCAAGTTATTATTGCAGATTTATCAAGATTTTTTCACAGATTGCGACACCCTTATATGCTCTAACTAGAAACGTAGATTTCAGTTGGTCTGACAAGTGTGACATAGCTTTTGTAGGATTAAAGAAACTAGTCTCAACAGCACCAATATTATGTGGACCAAACTGGGCGCTGCCTTTCCATATTTCCACGGATGCATTAGATGTAGCCATAGGCACTGTCCTTGGCCAGCAGGAGGAAAAGAAACCTTATACTATATATTACATTAGCAAAAAGCTCACCCCTGTAGAACTCAATTACATAGTGACAAAAAAAATAAATAAATAAATAAATAAATAAAATAAAATAAAATAAAATAAAATAAAATAAAATAAAATAAAATAAAAAATAAAAATAAATAAAAAAAATAAAAATAAAATAAAAATAAAATAAAATAAATTCTTGGCAATTATTTATGCAATAAACAAATATAGACACTATATAATTGGCTACCAAGTCTTTGTGTACACTGATCACTCTGCTATTAGATATATAGCTAATAAACCAATCACAAATGCTTGAGTAACATGATGGTTATTTCTTTTGTAGGAGTTCGACATTACCATTAAAGATTGTCCAGGAAAGGAGAATCTCGTTGTTGATTTTCTATCTCAAATTCCGAAGGTTAATGATCCACTGGCAGTAGATGACCAATTATCGAATGAGCACCTGTTTGTTGTGACAGTTAAGATGCCATGGTACGCAGATGTGGAAAATTATCTGGAAGTAGGGAAGCTACCTAAACATTTAACAACAAGGGAAAGAAAATTGATTATTCAATGTAGCGCCCAATTCTCTTGGATAGGTGGATATCTTTTTCATACAGGGGCCGACATGTGTATACGCAGATGTATCCATGAGGATGAGATTCATGACATCCTAAAGGCTTTCCATGATGAACCCTATGGAGGACATTTCACAGACCAAAGGACAGGACATAAGGTATTACAAATGGGTTATTATTGGCCCACTATTTTTAAGGATGCTAAAAAATATGCCAAGGATAGTTGCCAAAGGATGGGCCGACCTAGTCAATTTGATGAAATGCCTCTACGGCCACAATTTTTCATAGAGCCCTTTCAGTGTTGGGCATCAGACTTCATAGGTCCATTCCATCTGCCTTCCAATCAGAAGGCCTACATACTGGTAGCCATGGATTATGTAACAAAATGGGTGGAAACAATAGATTTACCAAGAGCCATAGAGGAAGCAGTGATTAACTTCATTTTTGGGCTATTTGTGTGGTATGGATTACCGTGAGAAGTGATCCCGGATGGGGGAAATAAATTCACAGGTAACAAGATTACTGCCACCCTTAGAAACCATCATATCATGCACAAGATCACTTCTCCGTATCACCCGCAAGCAAACGAGCAGGTAGAAAGTACCAACAAGGCTATAGAAATTTTTTTGACCAAGACAGTCTCAACGCACCGATGAGATTGGACTGCTAGACTGCGAGAGGCCTTATGGGCCTATCGTACGACTTCGAGGAATACTACTAGATACTCTTCCTACCAGCTTGTGTTTGGTAAAGAACCAATTTTTCCAATCGAATTCGAAATAATGACTCTAAGGACGACCCACGAAGTGGGTCTGGATTCAACAAAAGCTCAAACCAAGCGTATTCAGTAGATTAATGAACTACATGAAGCTCAATTTCTTGCTTTGCAACGAACTACAATAATACAATAGCAAAAGGAAAAATGGCATGACAACCTTATCAAGAAGAAAACATTTCAAAAAGAGGATTGGGAACTTTTGTACGATTCCAGTTTTCAGGACTTCCAAGGCAAGTTGCAAACAAGATGGCTCAGCCCTTATGAGATTAAAGAAGTACATAACAATGGTACTCTTATCTTGACTACCATAGACCGATCCGACCATTCCTTTAAGGTAAACGGGCATCAAGTGCACCTCTATCATCAACCACTTATCAAAGAATCCTTCTATAAGCAGATACATGAGGACCCCTCCATGCAAATTCTAGTTGCAGGGAATGATAACCCAACAGATTTTTCTTTAAAAAGTTGAAATTGCTTGAAAAGTTGTAAATAATGTACATATATTTGTAGGCATTACCATTTAAATATGGATTTTTTTTATTTTTTGTTTTTTCTGTTCAAACAATTGAACACCTACCATTCAATTGATTAAACAACATATCTATTTTTCTTTTGTAACTCGTCGTTCAAATAGTTGAACATTTTTCGATCAATTGATTGAACGACGCAATTTTTCTTTGTCGTATTTTGTTCTTCAAGCAACTAAATGTTTTTCCATTCAATTGATTGAACAACACATTTCTTTTGTTGTTTTCATTGTTCTCACAATTGAACATTTTCCGTTCAATTGATTGAACAAAACATTTCTTTTTCTTTTTCATTTTTCGTTGTTCAAACAAGCAAATGTTTTTCGTTGAATTGATTGAACAAAAAAAAAAATTCTTTTTCGTTCTTCACTATTCAAACAAGTGAACATTTTTCATTGAATTGATTGAACAACACATTTTTCGTTTTTCACTGTCAAACAACTAAACGTTTTGTCGTTCAATTGATTGAACAACACATTTTTCTTTGTTTTTTTCATTGATGACATAATTGAATGTCTGTCGTTCAATTGATTGAACATAACAATTTTTTTTCTTTTGTTGTTCACACAATTAAACGTTTTGTCATTCAATTGATTGAACAACATATTTTTCTTTGTTGTTTTCGTTTTTCACACAATTGAACGTTTGTCGTTCAATTGATTGACCAACACATTTTTTTCTTTTTCATTTTTCGTTGTTCAAACAAGCAAACGTTTGTCTTTCAATTGATTAAACAACACATTTTACTTTTTCATGTTTCGCATTGCCATTCAATTGATTGAACAACATGCTTTCCTTTGTGTTCTCCTGACTGTCGTTCAATTGATTGAATGACACATTTTCCATTCATTGGTTTTTGCTGATCAATTGTCGTTCACTTGATTGAACAAAACTATTTTTCTTCTTTGTTTTTGTTGTTCAAACTATTGAAATATTGTCGTTCAATTGATTGTACAACATATTTTGTTTCTCAATTGTTTTCGCTATCCAAACTATTGAACGCTTGCTATTCAATTGATTGAACAATGCATTTTTCCTTATTTTTTTTTACTGTTCAAACCATTGAACGACCACCATTCAATTGATTGAACAACACATTTTGCTTTTATTCCGAGTCCGATTTTCGAACAATTGGATGACTGCCGTTCAATTGTTTGAACAACAATTTCGTTTTTGATTGATTGTGTTGTCCAAATGATTGAACGATTGCCATTCAATTAATTGAACAACACCTTGTTTCTTTATTTTTTATTTTATTTTTATTTTATTTTTTATTTTTCTGATTGAACCGCACATTTTACGAGCTAAATTTTTTTATTTTTTCTCATTATTTTCTTCATCATTATACCATGATCTTCTTTTTTATTGCAAATAAGAACCATGTGCATCTGTGCCTCTTCTAAAGATAAATGGTAATAACAATGTCATCATAACTTCTAAAACCCTTTTGTTGGTTATCTTTATTCATCAAGCTAATATGGTGTATCTTTATAATGGCTATCTAAACATCTTTTCTTTTGGGACACATCAGGAAATGATTCATTACCTTTAATCCATGCTAGCTTATGTTTATACTCCCAAATGGATAAAACTCATTGATATAATTTTAAGGGATAAGATTATAATACTTCCATTGGAATCTTCTTACACCATCCCTGACTCTTAAGGAGTAAATGAGCCTCCCTTTTTACAAGAAAAATTGCAAGAGAAAATTAAAATAGCAAAATGCTTAAAACATTGTCCAAAGAGGATAGGGAGTCTCATCATGAGCCATCCTACCATGATCATAAGAATGTAACAGGTGACATTCTAATTTAGCTACCAAAACAAGGTAATGATCTTCTTGATAGTAAATTTGTCAGAGGAACAGGGGGTCCCATCGCGAGCCAGCCTGATCATTTCTGTTTCACCCCGGTGAGTGGCACTATGGTTATGTGGTCACCATGCCAGTATATTGGTCTCTTTTTAACAAAAGAAAGACAAAATTAAACTGTCAAAAGGACTTTTTCTCATTTGGAAGGGTTAAAAAGCAACCTTGCCAAGGTTATGAATGCTTGCTGGCAACAGTGGCTCTGCTGTGGTATTAAAGTATCATCTTACATTGCTATATGACATCTACCTCTTATCACATATGACTCTATTTCTAAATGAAAATTTCCGTTTGGTAGCACTTTTACAAGCTACATAGCATGGTAATTTTTATTTTTATTTATCATATTCCATATGTCCACACATTAAATGACAACCATCAAACATAAACCATCAATTATGCTGATGTGATTAATTCCTCTCACAGTAAAATCTTTGACATAATGACTTGATATTGCTATTTCTATTTTGGCCAATTCACATATGACGACGCATGTTGCTTAAATGTTTTATTCATTTGCGTGTTGTGCTTTTTAGATTGGTTGTCGACATTTATTTCGCATAAGTTTATTCCCCTATGTTCCGCATGCTGAAAGGACGTGGATGCCCTTTTCTCGTCAGAGGGGGGGTGACCTATGTATTGATGGCACGTATTCCAATTATGAATAAATGTGTAACAATCATTTGAATTACTTTCGGAGTACAAATTGCATGATGTGCAGGAATATGTAATAATTAGAAGAAAATTTTGATTGGTCGAAGAATGGCAACCATTATGGCAGGCATGTGAACATACGATTTTACATTAAGTATGGCTGGTAGGATGGACGACTTAACTAAAAACGATAATACTTATCCAAGTAGTGTCATTTCCTTTTTAATTATTTTGATATACATTATTGTTGTGTTGCATTACAAGGGTAAAACAAAGTTGTATACAGAAGAACCAGACTCAATTGTAGCAGCTATGGGAAGAAGAGAAATTCAAAGTGAGCCTCCAGTCCTGATGGTATTGGATCAAGCCCACGAAATCCTTGAACACACTGGTTGGTTGCAGTACTTAAACAGATTGCAGGGATTCCATGAGGGGCTAATGCTGGAGTTTCTGCAAAATATGCATAATGGTATTACAGTGATCAAAGGCATAAGCATGGTACTTTCAGAAGAAGTCCTGGCCGAATTCACCCGAATTCTAGCAGAAGGGGTGAAATGGGTAGACAAACACGTCCTTTTATATAGTGCAATTGAAGCCTTCCAGGACCCATGTGAGTGGCTGGTACGAATGGGGAAATGAATTCATCCTTCAGCGTTGTAGCAACCATGGAAAGAGATCTTGGTCATCGTCCAAAGACATATCACCTACAATGGTCAGCATGACATGGTAAAGCCTCGAAAAATGAAACTCCTAGCCATTTTAAAGCAAATAATTTCAACTAATTTACCATTTTATTTAAATTCCTTGTTACACGATGTTGCCTGACGGGTAAGGACAGCCAAGGACCCACATATTGTAGTCATCCATCATGGGTTAATTAAGTTAATCATCACAAATAGATTGGCACAAAAACAATTAACATGGGACAATATCATAAATTCTACCTTGGCTCCACCCCTGGAAAATGAGAAAACAGAGCAGCAAGGGCCAAGAACCCCAGGCCCAAAGAAAATATTAAAACAAAATATCCCCACTGCACCCCCAGAATTAGCTACGCATAAATGCTCGGTAAGAGTAAAAGCCTAGTGACCCATTCCAATCCAAGCGTAAGAAGCTGGACCATCCCGCACACCTCCTCTTAGTCCTGAAGACCCTCCTTTGTAATAATATGAGGAAGTAGCAAGGGTTTTGGGAAGCATGGGAATGTTTACCGAGGATAGGGAACAACCAGGGAACACTAAAGAACAAAACTGTACCTGTGGTCGGTCGGTCCCTGCTGACAATTCCGATCATGAACAAACCCAACCATGCACTAATGTCATGGAGCAATAGAGAGAGTTAATTCCTAATATGGAAACACCCCTCGGAGCCGAGGAGCATGAAGAAAGCCCTGCAGAAAGAAACCCTGAAGGTGAAAACTTGAAGGATGCCAATCAATCAAGTGATATTCCCTTTTCAAAGTCCCCCATGGATGAGGCCTACCAAGAAGAAGACCACGAGAATGATGAATACTCAGGAGATACCATTGCATTGGGATCTCCTGAACACAAAATGAATAATAATTCTGAGTTGGAAGGAGAAATCCCGCCAAAAAACATAGTTCCAATTGGGAAGATTCCTGATGATAACATAATGCATCCTGTACAAGTAGCAGAAGGTAATGCAGCCCCAGATGGAAGCGCTAGAGTAGAATATCCCTACATAGCTAAACTTAAAAAGGTCCTAAGAAAATGTAGAAAATAGAAGTAGGTAATTAGCTAGTTCAAATACTAGCTAAAAGAAGCAACCAGAACGAGGAAATTGAAAGAAGAAATGGAGAATGCAGGGACAAAAACAGAAAAATTTTCTCCGAAGGATGTTCTTAGATAGATTTTCTTAAGGGTTGCCCAAAAGAAACCCAGACTAAGCCTACTATTAGAGAAGATACTTCCATAAAAACTGAGGAGCCCTGTATCTTTTCACAAGGAACTCAAACGGCCTACCCCACTACGGACACTGTTTTCCAGGCCGATATTGAAGAAAATATTCAAGTTGTAATTCAAGAAGCAGCTGAAGCTACTATGCAAACTAACCCTGAGAAGACCCAAGATGCAGAAGTCCAAATAGATGAAACGCCTCTTTACACCCCCTTGGTTAGAGAAGTCGTTATTAGAAAATTAAAGAATAAGCTTTTAACAGTTCACCAAGAGCTAGCTCAGCACACGGAAAAGGTGGTCCCTTTTCACGAACACCAAGGGTTAAAGAAGAAGTTCAAGGCACTTACCAAAATGAAAGACGAGAATTTTTCTCAATACAAGGCTGAGCAAAAGAAGGTTTAAATTTTAGAGGGTCAATTGTAGAAATCTAGAGAACAAATGGAGACTGTCTGTCCTCTCTATTCAGACACTCTATCTTGTCGAGCTCCCACCACTAATTATGCTTTATGTCTTATGGAGAAATATCTCTTGTTAAAATTTAAGGTTGTTAAGGCTAGTAAACCGACAGAAATTAAAACCACTCCTGATTTTATTAAGTGTTTCAAAGAACACTATGAGAAGGTTTAGCACCTGCTTTGTGATATCTATATGCATAATTTAGTTTTAGATGATGACAGGGACATCCACCCTACCCCTTTCATAGGGGACATTCAATTTTAGGCATTCCTTTCCTTTTGTTGCTAATCAACTAAAATGGGCAAAGGCTTACAACACTTTCAAAAGGCATGAATATGGCATTGACCTATGGGTGAGAGGAGAACCTACACAACCACTACTCCTATTTGTCCGATATAAGCAGTTCATGAAGAAGAATGGTGTCATAGGCAAATTGGGGCCAATACATACTGATATCATTCAGGCCGAAAAGGAATACCTCCAGGATATTAAAGAAGAAGCCTTGGCTGCATCAAAGCAAAGATGGGAAGTTTCCAAGCTACCTCTTCCCATAAGTTGTTCAGATACCATAACTTCCAAGCTACCTCTTCCCATTTTTTCAAATATAGAAATATGATTTTAACAATGGGACTAGACTGAATAGGATGCCGCTACAGAACCCAAATCCTATGGTACCCTCCTGATCAATATCGTAGTGATTATAACTTAAAATATCATGAGGTAACCTAGGCTTTCGCTGTCCTCAGGCAAAAGAATGGTTTTAGGAATTATAGGGAAGAAGTATACCCTGCTTACTCCCTCACGTAATTGCATCTAAACTATACTCTTGCAGGAGGATGCACAACAAGGTAAGATGGGGAGTATGTTGGGATGAGAATAAGGTATGATTTCTCTTCATTTAATGCTTCATTTATCATTCATCCTTATAATACTATCTCCGTTTATAGAATAAAATGAGGAAAATATTAGTCAAATTTGGAAGAAACTATTTGGTGATAGAATAAGAGAATTTAGTATCAAAAAATGATTCCTTTCTATCTTTGTATGCAGAGATGCGATTGGGCAAAAGATGTTCAGTTAGCAGGACATCATGAGGCCATAAAGGGGAAAAGCCACGACATCTGGGGTAGACAAGGAAGTAGAAGATCAGTTCCAATACTCCTGTTTTATCATATGATCGTATTTTATATTGTGAGATCCTCAGGATCTCCTGATCCTGAGGATTCGCTTCTATCCAAGCTTCTCTTTTATGTTATATAAGGCTGAAAGGCAACTAGCTATGAGATCAGACTTTTAATATGGAATTATTATTATTGAAGAAAAAACGTTGTCAATTCAATGATTCCGTCAGCTGTTACTTTGAATTTAATGAATGAAGGTTGCGCTTGATACATCTCTATATTCTGAGTTATTATTAAGCAGAGGCTTGTGGCAACTCTGGGCCCGGTCATAAGAAGTTCCACTTCTCTTTTCTGTTATAGTTATATTCACTCTTTGTAATTGATTTAATGTTTAGTTATTTTATTTATCTTAAAGATTTGTGACATTGATTTATACTGTTGTTCACTTAGATTTATATTAATGAAGCTGTGAGATAGAGTTAAGCAAGCGCCTTGATTAGAATGAGTGAATGTGTGTTTGATTGTTGTTCGAATTGAATATATGTTATCATAGATCTTGAGAGACAAGACTGAGTAACTTCTATGGATTGCAATATAGAATGTTTACCATTTAGGAATATTTTATAGCTGTTGTTGTTCACTTACTAATTGTTGTTCAATTACTAATTGTTCATTTATTATTGTTGTTCAATTGAGTAATGTAGATTGATTTGGATTGGTAGTGTTGTTTGATAATCATAGTTGCTTTACTTGATTAAGTGTGATTAGTCTCAAGCTTATTTGAATAATTCTCCATGTAATTCTCAATTGCATTCAGTTCCAATTAGTTTCAGAACAAGTAGTATAGAATTACATAGGTGTTGCAAGCATTCCTTTCACAAATAATTCATTATAGAGTTGTGTGAATTGAATTGAAGAATTATCCTTTAATGGTTGCAACGATTCATTATTAGATAAACTCTAGCTTCAATGCACACACTGCCTTGGCACTCTTGAAATAGAAAGACTTACCTCAGGTTTACAACTAATGTAGGGATTAAGATTGCCTGTAAAAAGATATCTTAGTGAGACAACAACAGGTCTGAGCTTGTGTCAAAAATAATATTACAACTTTCATGAACCCATTTTGATGCTTAATGCCAGTCTTTACATCATATCAGTGAAAGATAAAGATCAAAGGATATATTTTTAATAACGAGTGATCCTGAGAATCTAAATATTCTTAGGATGCTCATTTAAGCTACAAGAGTCTTAATTCATCTAGAAGAGTATCGAGAAATGTCTTTTTGAACTAATTCGCTCCAAACAAGGTGTAACAACTTGCAGCTTCTACTGTATCCCACGATCATTCTAGGAAGCAATATCAACTATAAATGTATCAATAAATTCCTATCTAATAATGAAGATTTGTTCATTAAGAGATAATAAGTTAAGGATCGAATCCATTCATAAAATAATGAAACAATAAATGCTTATAAAATACTACTTAAATTGGCATAGTCTAATTACAAGAAAGACTTGGAGAATAATATGAAAATTAAGAATAAGAAAAGGAAAATATGACAATTATGAGGCCTAACATCACCCCGCAACTGACCTTTTTACATGACCTCATGCAAACAAATTCTTAACATGTAGGGAAGTTAATGAGTAAGGTACATAATATTCCTCTCCACTATACCTAAATTCATTTCTACGTCAGAGTTCTTCAAAATCCATAAAATTATGTGTTTCTAAAAAGTCATAATCAAACTTATAAAATGAATGAGGGCACCAGATCATGGGGCATGGATACTTGCATCCTATCTAGTGGATACCTCTTTCAAATACCAAGTAGATATAGTCTTCTGCTCTAGCCATGGCATACCAAAAATTGTGATAACCAAAGGGTTATCTATTCTTGACTTCATTAGGTGATCCCTACCATCTCTCCTTAGATCCGTGAACAACCTCATATTTGATTTGATTAAAATATTCCATCCTTGAGTGCAAGATATCATATTGAATTTGTGAAAGTGCAAGGGCAACACCAAGTTTCTCTATAAAAATACCACAACGAATTTGTGTGCATAAGTAGTTATTAGGTTCCCCTCTAACCCAAATATCCAAACCATGCTTCGTTCTCTAGAGGGTATGATAAACCTTTGTCCACTTCTCCTGGTTTCTAAAAGATGATATAAAATACTGAAATTGAATATCTCGGATAAATTGGACAGTATTTTCTTACACATGCTCTTCTAGAAAGAACTTATGCATATACAACTCACACATAAGATATTGTGTATACTCATCCTATCAACAAAACATAGAAATTAAATCCAACACATTTCTAAATTTGTGTGTTTGTCCAAATTATATTGCTTTCACTTTGAGCAGCATATATCGCTCAAGCAAATTAAAAGCATAGTTTAGAGATGGTGACCTCAATGCCAAGGCATCTGAATAAATAGTGAAACTTTCCTTCATTTTCTCTGCAACTTTATTAAGGTGGTCCTTTAAATTTTGTAATTCCTTTTTATATGCTCTTATTTGTGCATAGATCTCATCTTTTGTTTCTATTAGTGCTTTAAATCGTTGGAGAAACTCCTGCTGTTCCCTATAAGGCACCACTTCTCCCTAATATCTTACTATAGTCTTCTACTGTTCCTCCATAGTTTTGTGCAGGAATCTAATGGATGCTTCTACAATCAAGGGAGTATAAGGAAGCACATAATTTTTTTGTACCCCTTTGTCATTAAAATTAAATGGTGGGTATGTTTGAGTTCCAATTTCAATAAGGCTAGGAGGAGCATCGACCATCTATTCTTTAGGGTCAGTATGGGTTCCTATTTTAGTAGAAGTAAGAACAAAGTTTGTTTGAATGCTTCCTTCATCAAAGACATATATGAAATCAATCTGGACTTCCATTTCCTAACTTTCTTTCTTTCTTTTAGGCACCTTCACATAATCTATATGAAATTGCCTACTTCCATGTAGCCAATTATTTAGTTTTTGTACCTTTCCTTGTAGTTTCTTATTTTTCTTTCTTTAATCTATCAATTTCCTTATGAAAATTCCCTTTTTATTTCTTTCCCCTAGCTCTGGTGTCTGTTTTCATATGAAAAATATTGCTAACCAAGGCTTCTAGAGAGGGAACAAAAACTATTATTTCAGCTTCTTCCGCAATAGTTTCCTGAGTGGGTTTGACTATCAATGAATTTTCATCTTCCCTTGTCATTACATTAGTTCTTGACTCTCGGAAGCCCACATCAATAAAATCAATTTGAGATTTAGCTAAAAATCCAATGCTCTCATCTCGTGCTTCATTAATTAAATTTTCAAAATATTGTGGAGTCGTTCCCTCTGGAGAGGAAAGATCTGGTAAAGTAGAAATAGAGTCTCTAGAACGCTCCTGAGATGAAACAACTTTAGGATCATTATCTGATTCCAAGATAACAATAGTTGAAGAATTCATAGGATAGGTTACTATCGGTGAATTTGGTGAAGCCCCCTTGTTAAGAGGATTTCCATAATGAGTTCCAAGTTATTCTATTGAAGTGTTCTTGGCTTCTCTGAAATTGGCAGTATCCAACAAACTCTCTAGCCCTTTGAATGCTTGGTCTATTGTTGTTTTCTTCTCCATTTGTTCCAAAGTTGATACATTTTGGGTTGATTTTTTAAAGGATTCTTGGTGCATTTCTTCTATATTCACGGAACCTTGAGTCACGCTTTCTTTTGGTTTCTCCTTAGGAGGTTTCAAAGAGATCTGACCTTTCCTAACAAGTATAATTGGCCTCCTTATTTTCTTAGGCAACGAAGCTAGACCTGATGTCATTCTTTTCTCCTATCTATTGATTTTTTGAATTTGTATCATTCGTTATGAGATATTTTCTGTTACTAGAGTTTCATTTGGATTTTCCTCATTACCTTCCTCTCGCAGCTCATTACTAACTAGAACATTCCCAGATTTTCCAACGAATGTTTTATTCTCCAAGGGAATGTCTTGACCATCGTAAGGGTTTCCAAGGAACCCTTCCCAAGTCTGTTGAACTTGGCTAAGCCTTCTTATGATTAATAGCTCTATGAGTCCATGATGACTTATGACCAAAGTTTGGTCCTTAGACCTCCATAATCTTGTAGAAATCTCATGTAATATTAAATTAAGAAAGTATGGAAGGTTTAGAGTTACCTTTTCCCTTAGGTATTCCATGAGTTTG
Source organism: Pinus taeda (assembly GCA_000404065.3). NCBI lineage: Eukaryota > Viridiplantae > Streptophyta > Pinopsida > Pinales > Pinaceae > Pinus > Pinus taeda. The sequence goes on from APFE031722001.1 coordinate 96,761, forward strand.
AGATGACGCCCCCTTACCATGTCGTACCTATCATCACAGGTGATTTATCACTAGGCAATCCCTACTACTTCCTTCCATGGTTCATGTAATGAATTGGGGCTATAACCCTTCCTTTTTATAATCAACTCTTTGCCAGTATTCAGAAACAAAAGAATTGCATTCTTGAGAGAGGTGTTTTTCTCCTACCACTTTTATCCTTCTATCAAAATCCTTATTAATTCTGCTATTTCATTTTCATGTACTTGTATCTTTATGTTTTTCACCACTACTATGTTGTTGTCCAAACTCTTTATGCTACCTCATTTTCAAACCCCTGTAACCATTTGAAATACGCTATCCATCCAGCTTGAATCAATATGTTGCATACCCATGCTGAAGCTTGTAATTGCATAGGTTCATATCAAATTGAGTGACCACCCATTGTTAACTAGTCAACAAGATGCAGTCTTGCAGCCAAAAACAATATAATTCATAATCTATGATAATAATAAATTTATACAATGTATATAGGTTTGATGACATTTAATGGTATTCGAAAATGCAAATAACATTCATCGATTAGTGCCAACATGCCCCCCTCCCCCCCACCACCAAACTAGGATTAAAGTTTGTCCATGACCGTTAATCAAGTTTTGATAGGATGGAAAGTTTGACACATCTGAAGGATAATGGTATATTAATGCAATAATACAAAGTAACCGTCAAAAAGGAAAAATATAAAGCAGAGTATATCTACGACATATGTAAAAATCATTAGGATTTTTATGACTGTTGCGTTGTAATAATAACTCGATTTATTATGACCCACAAAGGATATAGACCAAAAAATAAAGGCACGTGGAGATTTTTACAAAGGAGTAGATGGATGGAAACAATGATTGCATCAAGTACATCATTAGAGAAATTAAAGGATATTAATTTAGAATGTTGAATTTATAAAAAAAAAGAGTATTTCTAGTATTTAAATTTATAATGAAATACTCATAAACAACCAAGAATCACCACTTTCTAGGAGGGTTTTATAAATGTCCATAGTAAGTTTAATGATCGTTCCTTCATTAATTTTGAAGGAGAAAAATAACCAAGCTCTATTGTAATTTTCAATTTTACTTCAATACCATAGGGATGTACTTTGTTGTAAGTAGGCATCCATAGCCTCGATAGGGTTTCCTTTTTAATTCTTTGAGATGCCATTATCCCATTTACCAAGGAAATTTCAATTTATTTTTTCATATATATGTATTTACAAAAGGGCATTTTTTTGGCATGGTAACCTGTTAGCAAAAATGCCATTCACTAGAGCTACTAAGGTGAATAAGACGACTCATGATGAGACCTCTTGTCCTTTAAATTAAATGCCAAAGGCCATTACCCTCGCTTGGTAACCATAAATGGTAATGTCACTCCACTAGATCCTATAATCATTGTACATCGACTCATGATGAGACCTCCTATCATCTGTTAGATTGTGATTTTTATTAATCTTAGTGGATTACTCAATAAATGGGGTGGCATGTCAACTCCTTAAGAGTTAGGGATGGTGTAAAAAGAATCATAGTAATTAATTTTATAGCTTGCTCATGTCAACTCCTTAACAGTTAGGGATGGTGTAAAAAGAATTATAGTAAGTACTTTTATAACTCACTAATTTTGTCCTCAAACTTATGATAATTTAATCTCTAAAGATTGGAGTGAAAATATGCTCCTTCAGTGGTGATGAAAGGAATGCACTATTAGCACTATTGTAATTTTTTGTACAATACTAAAAAGGATCAAGAATCATGGAAATTTCAAAATCTTAATAATGATTTCTTATCAAATATTATCAAATGATAACCATCAAACAAGTTTGTTTTCCACCATCATATGAAGGGAATACTAAAAACATATTCCTTTCGCTAAGGAAATGAAGGCATTGCTAAGCTATAAAAGGAAATGATAGTTGAATGTCAAAAATCAACGGCTACAGTTAAAGGAAACAACACTATGACTAAGGAAACAATAAGCGTGATAAAGGAAACAATGATTGTGAATAAGGAAACAACAACTATAACTAAGGAAACAACGATTATGACTAAGGAAACAACAACTGTATCTAAGGAAACAATGAATGTTACTAAGGAAACAACAACCGTAACTAAGGAAATGGTGATTGAGACTAAGGAAACAACAATTTAAGAAAAATATTAGAGAATTATTTGTTGTTTTCTTATATATAGATATATATATATATATATATATATATATTCTATATATATCTATATATATATATATATATATATAATATATATATATATATATATATATATAATTATATATATTATATATATATATATATATATATACAAAAAGAAAATTATTTACATTTTGTACAAGATAAAGAAGATTTCTTAGAACAATTTACTTGGTTGTGACAATGGGGAAATTTCCCCTATCAACTACAACATGCAAATTGGCATCATTATCAATTTCATGAAGAAAATAATCTCGAGTGAGTGGTCGATGGTACAGACGGAGCCGATGCCCATTGGCAAGGAATGAAACGTTAGTATTGTCAATTGTGGTAAGGCTACCATCCCATTGTCATAAACTTCAGTAATTTCGTAAGGGCCAAGCCATCTTGTTTGAAGTTTTCCTATAAATTCTTAGAATATAGAGTCATATAGTAGTGCCCAATCTCCTTTGTGAAAGTGTTTCTTTTTTATTAGTATATTGTGCCATCTATTTCTTTGTTGCTAAATTATGGCATTACATTGTAGAGAAATAAAAAGCACATCATCTAGTTCGTTGAGTTGTTGTATGCGTTTTTTCTGTGCTTCTGTTCAATCCAATTTGACTTCCTTGGTGGTTCTGAGAGTATTAAATTTGAAATCAATAGGAAAAATGGGCTCCTTACCAAAAATGAGATGATAAGGTGAATAACCAGTAGTATTGTGTCAGGTTGTCCAATAGGACCATAAGGTTTTAAGAAGCTTGCCAGCCTAGTCTCGGTGATTTGTATATACTATTTTAGTTAAAATCACCTCTAAGACTTTGTTAGTGCTTTCCACCTACTCATTCACTTGCGGATGGTAAGGAGAAGTAATTATGTGTTTGAAATGGTCATTTTTTAGGGTGGCTAAAAATTTTATGAGTAGTGAAATGTGATCCCCCATCTCTTAGAAGCTCTTGCTATAACCCATATCGAACAAACAGTTCGAACAAAAAATTGACGAATGTTTCTTCCGTGGCCCTTGGGGGTGCTACTTCTTCCATAAATTTAGTAACATAGTTTATATAGACTAGAATGTATTCTTTCTAATTTTAAGGTGGATTAAAGGGGCCTACAAAGTCCATTTCACATATTTCGAACCGTTCCAATACAATTTTCGGTTGGAGGCGCATTTTGCTAGACTAAATGGGATGACCCATTCTTTGGTAACTATCGTAACTTTGGACATATTTCTTTGCATATTTAAATATTGTGGGCCAAAATAGCCCATGTTTAATAGCTTGTGTCGAGCTCTCCGACCAGCAAAATGACCTCCATAATACTCATCATGACAAGCCATGAGGATCTCATAAATTTCATTTTCTCTAACATGTCTTTGAATTTGGATGTCTGCCCCTGTATGAAAAAGGTAACCTCCCACCCATGAAAAATGTGTGCTACACTGTATAATAAGCTTCCTTTCATGGGGTGATAGATGTGATGGTAATTTCTTGGCTGCGAGATAATTTGCAGCATCATCATACAAGGGTGTTTTAATAGTTACAACAAATAAGTGTTCATCTGGGAATTGGTCCTCAAATGGGGAAGAATTGGCTATATATAGAACTCTTCATAAAAAATCTGCAACAATATTTTTGTTTCCTAGCCGATCCTTTATAGTAATGTTGAATTCCTGTAGCAACAGTAACCAGTGAGTTATTCTGACATTGGTGACAATTTTTCTAGCTAAATAACGAATTGAAGAATGATTAATGTACAGAAAAACTGAATATCCTATAATGTAATGGAAAAATTTATTTATGGCATTAACAACAACCAAAAATTCTTTTTCTGTCATAGTATAATTCAACTCACTTGATGCAAATTTTTTGCTGATGTAATAAATGGAATGAGGTTTTTTATCCTCTTCTTGTCCAAGGACTTCTCCTATCATTATATCTGATGCATCTGATGATATATGGAATAGTAGATTCCAGTTTGGTCCTAGCAAAACAAAAGTTATTGATACCAAAATTTTTAGAACTACAAAAGCAGTGTCATATCTATCATTCCACTCAAATTCCACATGTCCAGCCAATACATACAGAGGTGCTACAATTTAAAAACAAATGGTTATAAAACAACGATAATAACCAGCATAACCGAGAAAACTGCATACCTCTATCTACGTTCGAGGAATAGGTAGTTTAATAATTACCTCGATCTTAGCCAGGTCCACCTAAATTCGTGTAGTAGAAATAAAATGTCCCAAAACTATGCTCTTTGTCATCATCATATGGAATTTTTCATGATTGAGGCACAACCTAGTAGCAATACATCATGCAAGAACCTTCTCAAGATTATGCAAGGTTTGGTAAAAATCATTATCATAAGGGGTAAAATCACCCATATATAGTTCAAGTCCTTCATTAATCAAATTAGAAAAAATTTCAAGAATTGTCGTTTGAATGGTGGCTGGAGCATTGCACAACCTGAATGGTAAGACTATATATGAAAATTTTCCTGATGGATAGTTTAACATTGTCTTATCTTGGTTTTCAGGGGTAATCTGAATTTGATTATGTTCGTTAACACATCCACGAAAGAAAAAAAATTGTCCAGTAGGAGTGTCAAGAACTTGATCCACAAAAGGAAGAGGAAAATGATCCTTCTGTGTGACTTTATTTAATATTCTATAGTTGAGAAAATTTCTCCGTTTTCCATTATTTCTAGGGACTACCACGAATGGTGAAACCCACTCACTATTACAAACATGATATATGGAATTAACATCAAGAATTTTTTGAAGTTCTTATTTTGCTCTATCTGTGAGGTGTGGATTTAATATTCTTTGAGGTTGGTGAATGTCTTAGACATCTTTCTTAAATAAATATGATGTATGCATAATTGTGTATCGATTCCCTTCTTATCCAAATATTCCAAGGAAAAATCTTGTTTGTATTTTTGAAGAATTTGAATCAGTTGTTCATGCTAATGTTCGTTAAGATTGGCATTAATATTCAGGGCCTTGCCAAGATGAATTTCGATAAGAATTCTATTTTGAACTACAATCATGGGTATATGTTCAATTTTCAAGTCCTCTAGCAGATCTCCTTGGGCTTCATTATCGAGCACAACTTTCAACATTTGACAAGTTGGGTTCCTGATAATGGAATTTTGATTAATGAATCCATTAATTACATCATCCTTGGTCTATGTTTTAAAGATAAGGGATTTTTTAATAGTGAGAGGAGAGTGAAAATTACCTTCTTGATATTCAGGTGGGGAACTTATAAAATCATCAATCGACATGTTGGGTTTAGAATGGGGGTATAACATGAGATTCTTGATAGTTTATCCTTTAGAAATGGTCATAATTCGAGTTTGACACCCTATGTATGTGTTTACACTGGAAAGCCATGGTCTTCCTAATATTAAATGGTGTTCTTCTAGTTTAATTTTAGGATTGAGGACTAGAAAATCCACTCGGTATTCCTAGGAATTTACAGAGACAATGTTATCATCTAATGTCCTTTCCGGTTTTACTATGCATCTATCAACTAGTTCCAACATGGTTGGAGTTGGTTTAAATTTTTTTTTTCCAAGGAATCCACAAGTTTTAAGTGTTATAATATTTATGGATACTCCCAAGTCCACCAAAGTGTTTGGGAAAGTATATCCATGAATCTTGACAGTGACTACAGGGTGTCAAGGGTCATCATATTTAATAGGTATTTATTTTCGTAGGATAATATTAGAGGGTTTCCCTAAAACATGGACTGTAGGAGAGTATTTTTTATTCCTACCCACCTTATTACCACATAATTATTTGACGGTTTTAGCATTAATGGGTATTTATCTAATAGACTGTAGGACAGGAATTTTGATATATAAATTTTGCAAATTCCCCTAAGAGATTAAAGCCTGGGTGTACTGGTGATTTTACTATGGCCAATGTCTCAGGGAATGGAGGAGCGGTATCCACAATCTCAGTGGGTTCTTTTTTTTATTTTGTTTGCTGGACAATTATGCTTCAGTAATGATTACAATGGCATGAGAATGTTCTGTCAAAGAGCTCCTTAGCGGGTTTATCATTTTTTGGTTGCTCTTGATTTTTTTAGTTATCTTCTAGAAACATGGTTCTCCCATATTTCAGACGTATTTCATTACATTCCAAAGAAGAAGGGAAAGAATTCAAAGTTTCCAAATTTTCAAAAAATTACACAAGTCTATTATATGGATTCGGCTTTGGCTATGTAGATAACTAAGGTCGGAGTGGAGGTGGAAAGTTTGGAGGTAATTTAAGTGGAGGTTGTACCGGTGGTTGATTTTGTGGCTAAGGCATCACTCCCATTGGTTGATTAATAATTCCATTGGAGCATTGCAAATTACGGGACCACATTGGGCCATGAGTAGGTTGATTTTCCTATTGCATAGGGTACAAATTGGTGTATTCTGCCACGAAGTTGTAGGATATTGTTGATTTGACCAAGAAGGATAAAGGAATGACTGATTTGTCAAGGGTGATGAACTATATGGCTGTGGGTGCTAGGTATTAGGATAATGTTACTCACCTTTCTCATTTAATCCAATATATTATTATTGAGAATATTATCTAGAAAAAAAACGTAGAAGGGTCTTGTCGCATAACTGATGGATAATTCTGCATTTGTCGTCATTGTGCCACAAAATACATTGGTTCTTGCTCTTCTTCAACTTTCTTATATACATATTTCAATCCAAGAAGGAAAGGACAATGACCACTCGAATGATGTTTTTTTGTAAATAACGCATATCTTGACTATATCCAATGAACATTCTTTGTGGTTGTCCTTCTTCCAGCAACGAGAACAAAAAAATAGCCAATGCTTGTTCAGTTTGAGCCTGTTTCTATTTTACATGTAAAAATCCAACTGTGTTGCTAGTTTACTTAAAATATCAGTTTTAAAATCTTCTAAAAATTACCAGTTTCTGCTCATGTAACTCCTCCCCTTGCAATTATGCTAGATCTATTGAGAGGATCGCAAGTCCTAGGCTTGGTTTGTGTACTCCCCGTGAACACTTGGTACACAGTTTTACAATGTCATCATATTCTTCTTTGGAAATTTCACCATGACCCATTAAATTAAAAGTGTATATCCATTCATCTTTCATACCTCTAGTCAAAGGAGTTTTCAACACATCCTAAGGTAGAGTAGTGTATTGTGATCTCTGCAAATTATGTTGAAATATTTCAACATATTCTTCTAACGTTTCATATTATTTTGAAATAATTTTAAATATTTCTTACCTTAGATCCCTAGATTGGAAATAATTCGAATACTTAGTAAGGAAATCTTCTTTCATTTGGTCCCATGAAGTTATAGTACCACCCCCAAGTCCAACGAATCATTGTAGCGCTTCCCTCCTTAAGGTAGAAGGAAATAACTTTAATTTTTGTTCGGTTAGCAATATAATCATATCCTCGCCATAAGACATCAAACTCAAACAAAAATGCATTGGGGTCTTGAGAGGCCATTCCATGAAAGTTTGGAAGATTTTGCAATGGGATAACCTCCATTGGTGCATTAGCCTACAGGTCAAAAATAGGATATTCTATGGTTGAATTTTGCATTCATGTTACTAAATTTTCCATTTGGTCAAAGATCTACCAGTGATCTTCAAGGATCCTATAATCAGGATGTATTATGTGAAATATAATATGCTGACAGGGTTCTAGATTTTGACCAGGTTTCACAGCACTACTTAAGTCACGAACTTCAATTTCTTGCGTAACAATGGGTGTTGCAAGGAATTCCTCACTCCTATCAGAAGGACTGAGATACCTAACAAATATGTCTTGGAAGCTGTGCTTAGATCCTAATGTTTTGTCATGAATCTCAATGTTAGATACAACATATGACCCTCCTATTAGAGGGGAAATAATAGTATAACCCTTCTCAGACACTATCTGGGGACCTACCCAAGCTTGATATTTTGGTCTGCAAATGATTTTACCTATAAAAGTCACTCTTCGAAGGCCAAATTGACCTTGGTTTTTAGTAATTTTTGGAGTCGATTTCTAATCTATCTCTATCTGGTTTCTAATCCTATGCTTCTTTCTAGTCATGCACACTAAGAAATCTAAATGTATCAACAATGGCACAATATTTTTACTTAAGTGCATGCCCAGGTTCTTACCATCCATCTTTAATACCCATCCCCAAAGGATACAACTAGCACTCTCTTTGACAGCCTCCCTGACTACTTCACTTTATTACTCCTAAAAGGACCAACTAATATGACTATCAACACAATTTATGCATGAGATATGCGAATATGACTAGTTAACATGATCCTATCGAAAATAAAAGCTATAACAGAAAAGGAATCAACTCAAGATGCAATCTCTAATTATCACAAACTATTCAAAATATTAACTTCTACAAGCTTTGAAAAAAAACAACAAAAGGAAACATTCTGAACATCAAGTTGCTTCTTAGGGAACAACTATTATAGAATAGAAAGAAAACACTACAAAATCCTACTACTGAAAGAGATTAAGAAAACATAATAGAAATCTGTGATAATCTGCAAGAAATGGAAAGAGATAAAAATACACTTAACAGATTAACTACCACAATATATTCTATAGTGATTTCAATAAACCTAATTCAATATAAAAAGAAGACAACAAGAAATTGAGAACAATTATGAAAATAAAAATAGTTGGATCAGTAGAATCTGTTGATCAGTGGTTGTCATTGATGTTAACCCAAGCAGCACCAGGGGCTACCCCGATCTTGCATGGGAAATATGTCTTGACAACTTACTCTATTTTGAGTCAAGGATCCTCTAGATGGATTCTACTCATTGAGATTTTTCTGTTGAGATATGGCACACCACATAATTATTTGTGGTTTGAGAGATATTCATGTTTGAAGTTAGAAACCCGAGTTAGTGGGCTAAAACCCTATGGGGTTGTGGCATGGAACTCATAATTGGTTATGGTCATTGAATATTAAATAATTAATAAAAAAAATTCTCCTAAAATCCCTCCAACATTCACTTGTTAAGGACCCTCTCAACTCAAGATGTTCATATAAATAGTGACCCTCATATCCTCCTCTAGTAGGGATTTTGTGGCTTCAAACAGGTCATCATGGAATTTTCACTATAATGTGTTTTCTATGAAGCTTCATAAGCTTAAATTTAAAAAAAAATTGAGCTAAAATATTGATGAACATTGTGAACTAATTTCAGATCTTGGTTCACTAGATTTTCAGAGATATCATGTTCAGAATCTAGGGTTTTTGCAGGGTCCCGAATTCCATGTGAAACAGGTGATGTTGAGAAAATGGTCATAACTTTCTCTCTGAGAATTTTATTCAGATCTCATAAATAATTATAGAAAGAGAACATACTCTCTATTGTTGGCTATCGTTTTCAGCTCTAAAGGTTGCAACAGTGACATGTGGCACTTCGTACAAGTTCACTCTACTAAAGCATTCTATAATCAAGTCATTGTGGGAGATTGGGCATAACTCTTTCTTGAAGAATCCAATCTCTATCATGCCTGTGGGGTTGAAAAGAGGACTTTCAGGGATACCAAAGGATCAAACTTCAGACCTTGGAGATATGAAATTACATAGATACAATATTTTCAATATGGTGCTCTTAGAAGGCAGAAAAAAGCATGCAGTCAACGATCATTGTAGTAAGGACCACACATAAACATTCAAGGGTAAGTCTCCTACAAAAAGGTATGTATGATCAGTGTTTACATTTGAATTTTGAGTATCATCGCTGAAATATGCTTTTGTAGGACAACATAAGTATATAGAGGGTCTCAGTTGTATCTCCATGTCTCTATATGTCACAGTTAGTTTTGATACCACATTTTAGATGTCCTATTCTTGATACTACACATTTGATGCTACATATTCTTGATGCTACGCCAATTCTACTAAATCTATATAATTTTGTAGGTTCATGTTACTTGTCGTGTAATAGTTGATAGAATCGTCTCTATTCTTGTACTTAGAATTTGGTCCTTCACAAATCTATGGTGTGTCATCAGTTTTTATTGTATATATCTTTAAGACAGTTTTGGATATTTTCTTGCATAGATTCGAGGCCTATATCAAGAGTGGGAGTATTTGTCTCCTACTGCAACAAGTCAACAACAAAAGTGACAAGCACAGTTCAGGTATGCATTGAAATTTTAATTTGTATTTATTCATTATTATGCACTTACATGTGTTTTGTGGGTAGAGGTAAGTTGAAGTTTATTTTTATTTCTTTTGGGATTGGTTTCACCGGGAAACTTTTGCATGCAAGTAGAAGAAGATTCAAGTACAACATCAAGCAAGAATTCAAGAGAAGAACTATCAAATCAAAGGAAGCATTGCAGCGGGACATCCTTGAAGACATGACAACCATCCAGATATTGTGAAGTATTGTTAAGAACAAGGATCATCATTGTAAATTTGTAAAAGATTCATTTATAAAAGAGTCATCATTGTAAAAGAGTCATCATTGTAAAGTTGTAAAAGAGTCATTTGTAAAATATTCATCATTGTAAAGATTGTAAAAGAGTCATTTGTGAAAGATTCATTCTGCCTAGAGTCGAAGAGGCAGTGTTGGGAGTTATAGGAGTCACTATTGGGATGATGTCATGGTTGGGTTGCAGGTCATAGAGTGATTGGATATTTGGTCAAGTACACAAAAATCATTGTACATCTTACTGTATCATGGATTTTTGTCACTGGTTTGGGAATCCACAATCTTGTCCTATTTCATTCATTATAGGGTGGTAGGGAGGTGCTAGGTAGGTGTATGAAGTCGCCTACAGGTTGGGGCCTGTGAACACTTCAAGATGGTAGGGTGGTGCTAGGGTGAGTTTTGGCTCGCTAGGGTGTTGGGGCATCCATTCAGTTGATTACTGAACAAACCAGGGCGTTGGGTCGTCCTTCTAGTGGGAGCCGAAGAAGAATTATTTTCTATAACTCTAGGAAGTTGTTGATTTCATTTCATTTGGGGATGAAGATTAAAGAATTTATTAGAAAATCATTTGGTGGTTTTTTCCTTGGAGGGGGTTTTCCACCTAAAGTTCTTGTTCCTACTGTGTTCTTTTATTTACTGTTATTACTGCATAAACATTGATAATGATTGATGATTAACTAATACTCCGAAAACATTTAAAACTGCTAATTGCTAAGTAATACTCATTCACGCCACCCCCTCCCTCTCAGTATTTCCAACAATTGGTATCAGAGCTTGGTTCCTTCAATAGCAGTCTAACAACTGGAAGGAGATCATGGAGTATAGTAGGAATAGAGTTGCTTTGTTCAATAGAAATAACTATGCACTTTAGAGTGGGAAAATGCAAGTTCATTTGCTGGCGCAAGGATATGAAGCATGGGAAAATGTTAACAAAGGCTTCACAGCGACCCAGAAGGAACAAGATAAGAAAAATATGGTATATGACGAAAAGGGTAAATATTTGATTATCAGTGAGCTTAGCAATTTTTTTATCTCAAGGTATTGAGTTGTGAAACTACTAAAGAGGTATGGGGCAAGCTTGAAAATATATATGTAGGTGACTCAAAGGTGAAAGAAGTAAAGCTTCAAATTTTTAGGGAAAAATTTGAGCAACTCAAAATGAGGGAAGATGAAGATATTGTTGCATACTTTGAGTGTGTTGATGAATTAACAAATACATTATAACGTTTGGGAGAACCTCTTGAAACAAAAATTGTTGTCTGAAAGATACTCAAAACCTTTTCAGCAAGATTTAACCCTAAGGTATCTATCTTGGAAAATAGATCGAATCTAACCAACCTCAGCATAGATGAATTGCATGGAATTCTTATGGCATATGAAATGAGGATTGAAGGAGAGGATGGCACATCTCACTTAGAAACAACATTTTTCGCATCCAAGAAGAATGGTAAGGACAAGCAGTCCGTTAGGCCCCTATACTACTAGTGTAACCCCTTATTGTTATTAGTACAACCCCCTTATTATATTGTTGTACCCATGCAATTCCCATATTGTTATTACTGTGCGCCATAGAAGTCCACTATTGTTATTATTGTGCCCTTACATTATTATTGTTATGTCGCCTCTGATTATATTATGATCCTTTAGACTCTTACATATAGAAACGAGGTCTTTTCATTTGTATCATCTAAGAGTTATTCATTTGTGTAATATAAAGGAGGTTGCCCCTCGAAGAGGATTATTTCTAAGGTGTTGATCTATCTTTTCTATCTTTTCATGAGCTGGTTTCGTAACATTTGGTATCAGAGCTTTGGATTCTAGGATTTCACTGCTCCAAACAGGTCATCGTGGAATTTTCGCTATAACTCCTTCGCTATAAAGTTTCAGAAGCTAAAAAAAGAACCCATATGAGAAGAGATTGGTCTGAACCTTGGCTCTGAATTTCAGATCCTCCTGCACTATATCTTCAGACATATAATCTGAGGAAGTTAGGGTTTTTTGAGACCCTCGAATTACATTCCAAACAGGTCATCTTGGGAAAATCGTCATAACTTTCTCTCTAAGCATCAGATTGAATTTTCGTCAAAAGGTACAGAAATAGGATGGACTATAGTTTTTTTGGTACCCTTTTCAGAACCTAAGGTGGAAACAATGACGTGCGACATGTCGTACAAGTTCAATCTACTGAACAAGTCTATAAGCAGGTCACCATTAGATATTTGGCTTAAATCTTCCATAGAGAATCCAATATTGATCAGACTTGCGAGGTTAGAAAGAGGACTCAGAGGGCTATTATAGACCGAAATTTTAGAACTTAAAGATTTGAAAGTACAGAGTTACAGTCGTTTCAAGATCGAACTCCTAAAATCAAGAAAAAGTGAGATGAGGAACTTTGATGGCAAGGATCTGGTAAACTAGATAATACAGATGGAGAAATATTTTGATCTACATGGTGTACCACTGTTACCAAAGGTATGTATTGCATCTAATTATTTAGAACTGAATCAATTTTTATGGTATAAAGGGCTTTTTTCTCGTAAACCACTTGTCACATGGTCAATTTTCATGGAGGAAATGATAGCACATTATGAGGATACAAAGAGAAACACCTTCCTTAGCCAATTGATAAATATAAAACAAAAGTGTTCAATGGTAGAGCACACTGAGGACTTTCAAAATTCAATATAAGGGTAAATGATATTCCAGAGAAGCAAAGGATTGATGTCTTCATAGGTACTTTGAAGGATAACATTCAACATGAGGTTCGTCTTTCGGAACCTGATTCATTGGAGAAGGCATTTAGGTGGGCAAGAAAAATTGAAAGTGAAATTATGGAAACAAGGAATCCCACCACTCACGACTATAATTATGGAATTGTTTCTTCTCCTAGCCTTCCACAACCTACAAGGTTTACACCACAACAATTGGAAGAAAAAAGAGAAAAAGCGCTTTGTTACAATTGTGATAGAAAATGCACTAAAGGTCATAAGTGTGTTGAGAATAAATTATTTTACATAGAGTGTGAAGAGGAGGAAGAAAATGATCAAAAAACATCAAAAGAAGAGGATATATGCCAGGACCCAACCCCAGAGAAAGAAGAAATGAATCTGACCATATCTTGTAAAGCATTGGCAAGAATTACCACTCCTCAAACTCTCAAGATAGAAGGACATATCAAGAAGAAAAAGGTTCAAGAAGTGAAATATCACATCGAGAAAGAAGAAATGAATCCAACCATATCTTGTAATGCAATGCATGGAATTACCACTCCTCCAACTATCAATATAGAAGGACATATCAAGAAGAAAATTGTTCAAGAAGTGAAAGATCACATCGAGCATCAAGAAATGAATCCGACCATATCTTGTAAAGCATTAGAAGAAATTACCACTCCTAAAACTCTCAAGATAGAAGGACATATCAAGAAGAAAATCATTCAGGTAGTGAAAAATCACATCAAGCGTCAACAACAAGTTCTCCAACTTTTAAAGGATAACGCCACTTTGGTGCAAAATCGAATGAAACAATAGGTAGATCAACATCGCAGTGAAAAAATTTTTGATATAGGTGATTAGGTATTTTTATGGCTACATCTCAAGCAAGCTATTTATGAGAAGGAAATGTTGGCAATACTAGATGCACTTAAGAAATGGCGACCTTACCCATTGGGAAGACACTTCAAGGTAAAAATGGATCATGGTAGTCTTAAATACTTTGTAGAACAAATATTATCTTTAGAAGAACAGAAAAAATGGGTCACAAATATATTGGGTTATGACTTTCACATCATCTATAGAAAAGGGAAGAAAATTTTTGTTACAGATGCACTCTCAAGAAAGGATGAGGATGTGGAAGCATTGTTTTGTGCTATTTCTATTGTCCAACCAGATTGGATAAACGAAGCAAGGGATGAATGGAAGAAGGACAAAGAAGTGTGGCCACTCATTCAAAAGTTGCAGAATATCCAAATTCAAACAATATTGCCAGAACTTGAATAGGAACAAAAAATCATATTGGAACCTGGAGCAGTCACAGAAACAAGAACCCGACAGCTACGAAATCAATCAATTTCAGAGTATCTTATCAAGTGAAAGAACTTAACCGCTAAAGATTCCACAAGGGGGGGCAAGAATTTTATACAAAAGCATCAAGAACTACTCAAGCGTTGAGGACAACACTTTTTGAAGGAGAGGGGCATGTTAGGCCCCTATACTACTAGTGTAACCCCTTATTATTATTAGTACAACCCCCTTATTATATTGTTGTACCCATGCAGTCCCCTTTTTTTTATTATTGTGCCCCACACAAGCCCACTATTTTTATTATTGTTCCCTTACATTATTATTGTTATGTCGACTCTGATTATGTTACGACCCCTTAGCCTCCTATTTATAGAAAGGAGGTCTTATCATTTTTATCATCTAAGAATTGTTCATTTATGTAATGTAAAGGAGGTTGCCCCCTCGAAGAGGCTTATTTCTAAGGCGTTGATCTATCTTTTCTATCTTGTTGTGAGTTGTTTTCATAACACAGTCTCAGAAAGAGAAAACTTGCATTTCTAAGGATGAAGAAAGGAAGAAGAGGAAGAACAACTCTCAAATAAATAATTCGCCTAATTCATGTAGAAAATGAGAACAGGTACGAAAAAATTCAAAGCTAAACTTGCATTAATATGTTTTGATTGTGGTGAGGTTGGGCATTCTACAGCCAAATGTCCTCACAAAAATGAGGCTGTTACGAATGGAAAGATAGGTCCTAGGAAGTTCAACAAGGAAAGAAGAAATTTTTTAAGAAAAGTTTCTTCACTAAAGAAGATAGTTCCTCATCCTGTTACATGTCAATTTGTCGCCATGACACTTGATCAGTTTATGGATATTTTTACCATCCGTGAACATGTTCAAACCAGCTCCCTCAAAAGTGAAACAACCCAAAATATGTTGAAGTACATGAGAAATTTGAGCCAAATAGTTGTCACACTTGTTAAGTTCAACCTACGCCGATATCTCTAGGGTTTCTAGCGGATGCACTAAAATTTACTCTAAGAATAGTGCAGAGCTTCACTCTGTCTATAATTATAAACCTACAAAGGTGAATTCTAGAAAGTGAAAATAAAAAGTACATTCTAGAAACATAGTTGGTTGAATATTTCCGAACTGAAAACATCTAGGTGATGATTATTCAAACTATAACCCTCATAAGGTGCATCTCCACCCCTTTTCTCATGGTAACATAATCCCTCAATAAAGGAGTGTCATCCTCCTGTCATGGATGTGAAACTTCCTCCTCTTAGCCTATAACATGACTAGAGGGTAGAGGGATTGAGGAGGTTAGAATTGGGAGAAAATAAACTTATGTGATTGGTTTGAGATTGGAAACCTTGTAATCCAAAAACAAGAAAAATGGAAAAGGAAAAACTAAACAAGACAACCGTTCTAAGGAGAAATAAAACAATAACAAACCATCTGATGAAAAGAGGAAACCTCGATATCCTTTCTCAATTTGTGAGGAAGATCATTACACGAAGGAGTGCGCTCATCGGGCCGAAGTTTCCGAATTCATCAAAAGTTCACCTAGACCTATTGTTTTGAAGGATCATTTTCCTCCACAAGACAACAAAATGGTCTCTCATGATCAATCCTCCTCATCCACATCGGAATATATCATGATGATGTCTTCCAAAGTTATGGTAGCAACGAGATCCAAAGATAGTACATCAAAGAGTCTTGTTGAAGATGGAGATGACTCCAACTTACCTGGTCAAACTTTTGTTTCTACTCATCCTTCTTTTGAACCATTACATATTGAAAAATCATCCCCTAATATTATAATTCATCCACCTCCTAAGGATATGCTTCATAAGTTAGCTTTTAATCCTCATGCAAGGGCTACCCAAAACTATAACATCGTCGAAGATGGCTATGTCACCTTTGGCCATGTCTACTCTTGAAGTGCTGCAAACTTTCCCAACACAAAGGAAATTATTATTATCAGCAATAGGATCAATAGATCCTCAAGACTCCCATTTGATTGTTTTCAATCTCAAAAATCATGTCCTGCATCTCTCACATCAAATGGATTTTCAAATACCAGTTCACATCAAAACTCGACAAGTTTTTCAGATAGTGATCAACGAAGGAGCGTCAACATGAATTATGTCCATTGCCTATTAAAAAGCCTTGATTTCTCCAACAATCAATCAATCTACCATGACTTTGAAGGCCTTCGATGGAAGAGGTTTTCATCCATGCGGACTTTTAAATTATTTACCAATTGAATTAAAGGTCAAAACAGTTGCAATAGATGTTGAGCTTGTTGATGCTCAACTTGAATACAACATTTTGCTTGGTCGGAGCTAGACTTATGCCATGTCGGTAGTAGTCTCGTCATATTCTAGGATGATTATGTTTCTTCACAAAGCAATAATTGTGGAAGTCGATCAATTATCCTACTATACCTCAGACCCTAATTCCTCTGGTAGTATCCCATTTGTTGGAAAATCAACTACTCCTTATGAGGAAGTTGGTGTTGGCATGCTCAAGAACTCATCTTTGATGGGAACTTTCACATTTCCTCCACCCAATTTTCCTCATAATGATGCATAGATTAATATGATTGCATCAAGTACTTTTGAATTAGGAGATTTGTGGCAAGTACCTTCAGAATCATAAATGACCTTATATGGTGATGAAATGCCTGATAGCCCTTTAGAGTTAGCCTATGAGTCAGTTTAGTCTTTTTCCAACTCATCAACATCTGATAATGATAGAATGAATATGATTATTTAAACATATTCTCATTTTTCATGCTTGGAACTAATCTCTATGCCTAATCCTTTTAACAAAGATTTTTTAACTGATGAAGGGATTACGGAAGTTATGACCTTGGACAAAATTCCATGGGATGATACTCATCATCATTCAACTTTCTTACCATCCTTTGACAAAATTGAGAATAATTTATCATCTATGTTTTCAGCTGAGATCCTTAGTGATCCTCAATGTCCAATATCTACCCTTTCTTCAAATTCTAAACATAACTTTGGGAACATATCGACAACGACACCTATAGATATCTCATTGAAACCCAAAATAACTGGATATATTCATATAGGAGATTCTTATTCGTTAGAAGAGATTTCAACTTACAAAGCCCTCTTTCAGGAATTGTGTGACATTTTTGCTTGGTCCTATGAAGAGATGCCAAGAATTGACCCTACCATTGTTGTACATGAAATGAAAATGTATCTAGATGCTAAGCTAGTTAGACAACCATTACGTCCCATACATCTACGAAAAGTTCTCGCTATCAAAACTAAGGTAGAGAAATTGTTGAAAGCAGGTTTCATTTACCCCGTTCCTTTAATCAATTGGGTGTCAAATATTGTGCCCATTAATAAAAAGTGAGGACTATTCAAGTGTGTGTTGATTACCGAGATATCAATAAAGCTTGTCACAAGGAAAATTATCCAACTCCGTATATCGACCAAATTGTCGACGACTGTGCTGCAAATGTAATTTTTTCCTTTATGGATGGATTTTTTGGCTAGAATCAGATAAACATACTCCTTGTCAATCAATATAAAGTTGCATTAATATGCCCATGGGGAACTTTTTCTTATCCCAAATTCCCATTTGGCCTAAAAAATGTTGGCACTACTTTTCAGCAAGCAATGTCTTATACATTCCATGATATAAAGCATATTTTCATCCTCATTTAGATGATCTACCAGCTCCTTCTATGAGACGAGAGGCTCACCCATTGCACTTAAAAGCAATTTTCATTAGGTGCAGGCATTACAATATTTGCTTGAATCCGCACAAATTTGTTTTGTGTGTACAATCAGGTCAGCTTCTAGGTTTCATCGTTCCAAAGGAAGCCATTCATGTCAATCCCCTCAAGGTAGAGGCAATCTTGAGTTTTCCTACTCCTTCTAGCCATACTCAACTCCAAAGTTTACAAGGGAAGGCAAACTATTTGCATAGATTCATCCACAATTATGTTGAACTAACCTAGGGTTTTACTCGATTGTTGAAAAATGGTATCCCATTTTTCTTGGATGAGCTTGCTGATAAAGCTTTTGATGCATTAAAACATGCATTGACTAATGCACCATTACACCACCCTCCCAATTATCATCGACACTACTTTCTATACTTAGCTGCATCCAATGCCACCATTGGCATGGTGTTAGTCCAAGAGGATGATTTTAACAATGAACATGTGATTTAATATTTGAGTAGGAGTCTCACTAAAACTGATATTAAATACGCACATGTGGAGCAGCTAGCCTTGCCAGTTGCACAAGATGTTCAACGATTCCATCACTATATGCTTCTCCAAGAAACAACTTTCATTTTAGATTGCAACCCCATGATGTACATTCTTACGAAACAATTGTTAGGGGACAAATACGTGAAGTGGATAGTTATATTACAAGAGTTTGATTTGGAATTTGAAAAATCCAAATCAAAGAAATCCTTGGTTTTTGCCGAAATATTGTGTGACTTTCCCCATACTGAGATAGAAATAGTAGCATAATATTCTTTTGGTGACAAATCTCTCTTTCTTATTAGTACGTTAGATATGTGGTATGGAGACATCATTGTATATCTCCAAACAAAAACTTTTAGGCCTGAGTTATCCAAAAATGATCGTCAAAGAATTCAATACCAATCCTAACAATACAATATTGTTGGCAACACTCTTTACCATCGTGGTATCGATTCTGTATTCCGAAGTTGTTTAACTTTTCAAGAAGTTGAAAAAAATTTAAATGAATGCCACTCTAGAGTCCGCAAATTCCATAATTTCTAAATTTATGATCGCAAAATGCGAGCACCCACAACTCCTCTTCACCTTATCATTGTTGTCAGTCCTTTTTCCAAATGGGGCATTGACATCGTCACATGAAACCCTCACTCGGCTGGGGGACATGGATATATTATCATTGCATTCAATTACTTTACAAAATGGGCTGAGGCGATGCCCACATATAGAGACGAAGACGAAACTCCAACAATTTTCATTTTCAATCATGTAATTGCCCAATTCGGTGTCCCAAAAGCTATTGTTACAGACGATGGTAGTCATTTTTGAAACTTTATGATAGTCAAACTATCCACACAAATCGGCCTTCACCATGATAGCTCTACTCCATATTATCCACAAGCTAATGGTCAGGTAAAAACTGTCAATAAATTTTTAACCAATATGATTAAACAGACAGTTGGTACGCATAAATCAAAATGGCATTCTATGCTCTTTTCAACACTATGTGTTTACCATACTACTATAAAAACATCGATTAGTTTTACTCCTTCCCAACTTGTTTATCGTTTAGAATTTTTATTACACCTATTGAATGTGAAATCCAATCCCTCAAGCTAGCTATCGAATTATTACTTGCTACCTATGCAAACAAAGAACACTTGTGCACTTAGCTCATTTAGATGAAAATTGTCGTAATGCCATATTGGCTTGTGAAGCTCATAAAAAACATATCAAAGCCAAATATGATCAAAATGTTAATCCTTGTACATATTTAGAAGATGACCTAGTCTTGGTTTATGATCAAGCCCATGACAAGTTAGGTGCAGGGAAATCCGAGCCCATGTGGCATGGCCCTTACATCATAAAATGCGTATAGCTAAAGGTGCTTATGAGATGATTGATTACAATGGTGTTCCTTTGGGAAAGCCCATAAATGGTCTTTACCTAAAGAAATCTTTTTCATAAAACTTTGGTGAAGATTTGTACATTTTTTACCATTTTTTAGAAATGTGTGATTAGTGTTTTTTTTACATTTTCTACTACTTCTACTTATCTTGTTTTTACACTTGATTTGTAGATGTCGACGTTCTATCAATATTACATTGGCTTTGTTGATGGCACTAGTTGTAGTACTCATAATTAATCTTCCGCAGTCTATGTTATCTCTTCACCCAGTGATGAGTTAGTTTCTATCGAGGGAATATGCCCCGGTCAAACAACGAACAATATATCAAAGTATATCATAGTCATTGAGCTATTCACTGATGCCATCACATTTGGTATTCGACGTTTGATTGTTAGGTTATATTCACAGCCCATGGTATTACATTTAAATAGTGTTTATACAGTAAGGAGTCCAACCATGTTAAGAGTATTTTTACGAGTCTGTCTCTTGGAAAGGAAATTTTATTACATCAAATATCAACACATTCTGATATATTTAAACACATTAACATATGCATTGGTGAATCATGTGTTAAATAGACATTTGTAACATATGTAAATTAAAAACAATATTCATTCATACGTTGATCAAGATAAACATAGGTAAAAAGTAGTAGGTTTTTCATTAAAATATTGTTTGGGTGTGTCTACAAAATATGGCATCTGAGGACACGAGGCCTCGTGGCCTTTTATTTTCCGAATATGCTCACCAAAAAGTCAAAAAATTGTCCTAGAAACTAGAATAGCTAGGCATGATGATGCTCATGATAACACACAATATCATGAGAAACTCAACACAACAAATGTTTGAAAGGCCCTAGAACCCCAACTACATGCCTCTGATATGCACGTGGAATGTCATCAACCCTAGTCTCTAGGATGTTGGAAGTTAACCTCTCAAGGTTTTGCTCCAACTTTGTCAGCATGTCCTCTGCTTCTAGGTTCGCTACCGTAGCTACTATAGGCTTCTCACCTCGTCTATCATATCATATCAGCCCCGCTAGTTGGGTTGG
This sequence comes from Pinus taeda, assembly GCA_000404065.3. NCBI lineage: Eukaryota > Viridiplantae > Streptophyta > Pinopsida > Pinales > Pinaceae > Pinus > Pinus taeda. Next base: position 118,163 of record APFE031722001.1, read on the forward strand.
ACCTACACATGCACATGAATTTCAGATACTTAGCCTTTGAAGACAAAAGAAACATAAAAATTTAAAAAAAAACTGAAAATATGTCAAAATGAGAAATTCTCACCTAAATCACGCCACTGAGTTTCAGCAAGAAGTGGGATATCAAGCTCATTTTTGTAATCCATCCCAGCATACAGAAAGTCCTTGATCAGGACAATCTACTGGCCCAACCGATGAAAAAACTCTATCGTATACCTCACTACATGCCCATCAACTCCATGGCGTGTCATCAGTGCAACCGACCTCATCATGCGTGGATGCCTTAGACTCCCCTCGTCTACCAGAATCTTCTATGGTTGAAGAATAGGAAACCTCTATAGGGAAAAAGCAACAATAATGGCACCATAACCAAAGTTCTTTAGTTTACCATTCTTGCACCTAGTTAACTGGCCCTTCATGTTCACCACTACTGCCTCACACTAGTTGTAGATCGTGGATTCCCAGCATTCCATGACCATTTGCATATGTGCCCATGTGGCTAGATGAAGGGAAACACTTCCACACCGTTTTCAAACAGTGAAAGCAATGGTCCTCAAGGGTAAAAGTTCGATGGACTAAATGTAAATCTATCCATCTTTAGGTGGTGCACCCCTACAAAAGTGACGTAGGTATCCATTAGTAATATCTCCCCCTACTCTTGATCCAAATAGTGAAATATAAACTCCCCGATGACACAACCTAGTTAGGAAGTAGGTGCCATTACTGTCAATGGTGAGCTGATAATCAACGATCACAAAACATTGTTCCTAGACATTTCAGGTCCTCACAAACCACGTCATCAGATCTACCTACGCTTTCATCCTAGGGATAAGCCAGTATTTCAAGAGGCCACAAGTCCCGAGAGCCTGTAAAGTGGCCGGATCTGCAAAAGTTGCCAAATCATTGGCTTCATGCCCTTTTTCCCTGCACTCCATTTTGGAGCAATCAAATGACTTGAACTAAACATTTTAAAGTAGTTAGAAACATTTTTAAAACTCATTTCACATTTTTTATGGCTAAAAACTTGTTTAAAAAATAGCCTCTAGTTAGAATATTATATATTATGGAGCAATGAAACACATAAGATATTGCAGAAATATAAACACAGAAAACGCACAAAACAAGAGAGACACAGATATACATGGTTCACCCAGTTTGGGCTACATCCACCCCGAACAGCCAATCCTTCCTTTCTATTATCCAGCAAAATGAAGAGACACAACCTACAGCAAATTCGTTGTAATATCCTTTGTCTTCTCTCACAGTCTCACCTCTCTGTTTCTCGCTCACACACAGAATACACATCTATCTCACAACCTCAAATACAATGCCCTCATACAAAGAGAGGGGTTGCATTCTAGGGAAAAAAACCCTAAACTAAACATAAGTTCTACCGTCAGATCATCCGCCTAATGAACGGCCAGATTGACTAGAAATTACTATACTTTTACAAGGCAAATTTACATCTGTTTTTAGCTTCGGGGGCACTGGCCCCGAGCCCCCGCCGGGGGACCGCTGGCCCCCGGACCCCCCAGCCGGGGGGGATCAGTCCCGCCGCGTGGAGGGGTGTACAAACTTCCTGGGGTATACATCTGGCTGAAACAAAGACCTCTGAACAATCATGCTCCACACACAACAAACACTTCCAAAACTCAAACAACCATTTGAAATACATATTGATGCAAGTGAATATGCTATAGGAGTGGTGTTGATCTAGCATGGTAAGCCAATATGTTATCATTGTGAGACTTTTTCTAATGCAGTAATTAACTATTCGACCTGTGATAAGGAGTTGTATGCTCTAGTTCAAAGTGTGAAGAAATGGAAACACTATTTGATGGGTAAAGAAACAATTGTTCATACTAAACATCAACCTTTGCAATATATTCAATCGGAAACTAAGCTACAACAAGCAAGTCATTTTAGGTGGATGGGATTTTTACAACAATTTCATTTGGTCATCGAGCATAAGAAAGGAATTTATAATAAAGTTGCAGATATGTTATCTAGACCTAGAGCCAATGCATCTGTCATTCTTAAGCATAATTCAGTCATGCATGAAAGTTATATTGAACAAGATGCTCAAGATGAAGACGTTAAAGATGTATATGCAACTTTATGTCAAGGCAATCATGTTGAAGAGTTGGATTATCGTTTTCATAACAAGTTATTATATTATTTTGGAAAGTTGTGTGTTCCACAAGGTGAAAGAGTTAATGTCATAAGAGAAGCCCACAGTTCTCTTATTGTTGGTCACTTTGGTGTAGGCAAAACAATTTCTCAATTGCAGAGGTATTATTATTGGCCTCATATGAATGAAAATGTGTCAAGATATGCAAGAGGATGTTTTATGTGCGTTACTAGTAAGCCAAGTATTAGGAAATTAGGTTTGTATAATCCACTTCCTATTCCTTCTTGTCCTTTGGAAAGTATTTCTATCAATTTTGTAGGAGGATTACCTATGTCTAGTAAAGGTCATGATTATTTATATGTTGTGGTGGATCGATTCAACAAAATGTGTGTTTTGATGCCTTCTAAGAAATAGGTAACAACTGAACAAACTGCACAAATGTTATTTCAAAATGTATGGGTTCACTTTGGGTTACCCACTTCTATTATTTCTTATCGAGATTCTCGATTTATCCAGAAGTTTTGGTCGAGTTTGTGGGAAATCATGGACACAAAATCGAAAAATAGCACAACATTTCTTCCACAAATCGACGATCACACATAAGTAGTGAATAGGACAGTAGTGCATCTACTACATGGACATTGTGGTAAGCATCATAAACTTTGGGATGAACATTTTCATTATATCCAACATGGCTACAATTGTGCCAAGCATTCATCAACTTAGACATCTCCATTTGAAGCATGTTTTGGATATTTGCCAAAGTCTCCTTTGGACTTTATATTTGACAAGGATATTGTAGTGGATGGACATAGTGATGTGGATAAAGCCGAATGATTCAATAAACAAATCCAATTAGTGCACCAAACAGTACAGGGATAGTTGGAAAAGAGTCAATCCAAGTAAAAATTTAGGCATGATAAGCATAGAATTGATCATGATTTTCAAGCCGGAGATCAAGTGTGGTTGCATATCAGCAAGGAAAGATTGCAAGGTGGAGGTAAAAAGCTAAAACCAATCAGGTATGGTCCTTTCAAGATTGTGGAAAAGATTGGTAATAACTCTTTTTGATTAGATTTTCTGCCTCACATGCAAATTTATTCTGTTGTGAATGTGGAAAACTTGAGGTTGTATGAGCCTCCTATGATCATTGATCAAGAAGAGAATGTTTAGATTCCATCTATAGAATATTTTTCTCTTGAATACTTAGATGAAGTACAAGAAGATACCATTCTTGATGGGAGAATAAGAACTTCACGCAGAGGCAATGTGGAGTATCTTCGTATGGGGCTCAAAGGTACCTATCCAAGTAAAGCACGGTGGATAGAGATCGAGAAAGTGTGGGAGTTGTACCCTCACTTACTTGTTGAGTAA
>APFE031722001.1:121695-143883 GCA_000404065.3 Pinus taeda
CACTTGTTAAGTTCAACCTACGCCGATATCTCTAGGGTTTCTAGCGGATGCACTAAAATTTACTCTAAGAATAGTGCAGAGCTTCACTCTGTCTATAATTATAAACCTACAAAGGTGAATTCTAGAAAGTGAAAATAAAAAGTACATTCTAGAAACATAGTTGGTTGAATATTTCCGAACTGAAAACATCTAGGTGATGATTATTCAAACTATAACCCTCATAAGGTGCATCTCCACCCCTTTTCTCATGGTAACATAATCCCTCAATAAAGGAGTGTCATCCTCCTGTCATGGATGTGAAACTTCCTCCTCTTAGCCTATAACATGACTAGAGGGTAGAGGGATTGAGGAGGTTAGAATTGGGAGAAAATAAACTTATGTGATTGGTTTGAGATTGGAAACCTTGTAATCCAAAAACAAGAAAAATGGAAAAGGAAAAACTAAACAAGACAACCGTTCTAAGGAGAAATAAAACAATAACAAACCATCTGATGAAAAGAGGAAACCTCGATATCCTTTCTCAATTTGTGAGGAAGATCATTACACGAAGGAGTGCGCTCATCGGGCCGAAGTTTCCGAATTCATCAAAAGTTCACCTAGACCTATTGTTTTGAAGGATCATTTTCCTCCACAAGACAACAAAATGGTCTCTCATGATCAATCCTCCTCATCCACATCGGAATATATCATGATGATGTCTTCCAAAGTTATGGTAGCAACGAGATCCAAAGATAGTACATCAAAGAGTCTTGTTGAAGATGGAGATGACTCCAACTTACCTGGTCAAACTTTTGTTTCTACTCATCCTTCTTTTGAACCATTACATATTGAAAAATCATCCCCTAATATTATAATTCATCCACCTCCTAAGGATATGCTTCATAAGTTAGCTTTTAATCCTCATGCAAGGGCTACCCAAAACTATAACATCGTCGAAGATGGCTATGTCACCTTTGGCCATGTCTACTCTTGAAGTGCTGCAAACTTTCCCAACACAAAGGAAATTATTATTATCAGCAATAGGATCAATAGATCCTCAAGACTCCCATTTGATTGTTTTCAATCTCAAAAATCATGTCCTGCATCTCTCACATCAAATGGATTTTCAAATACCAGTTCACATCAAAACTCGACAAGTTTTTCAGATAGTGATCAACGAAGGAGCGTCAACATGAATTATGTCCATTGCCTATTAAAAAGCCTTGATTTCTCCAACAATCAATCAATCTACCATGACTTTGAAGGCCTTCGATGGAAGAGGTTTTCATCCATGCGGACTTTTAAATTATTTACCAATTGAATTAAAGGTCAAAACAGTTGCAATAGATGTTGAGCTTGTTGATGCTCAACTTGAATACAACATTTTGCTTGGTCGGAGCTAGACTTATGCCATGTCGGTAGTAGTCTCGTCATATTCTAGGATGATTATGTTTCTTCACAAAGCAATAATTGTGGAAGTCGATCAATTATCCTACTATACCTCAGACCCTAATTCCTCTGGTAGTATCCCATTTGTTGGAAAATCAACTACTCCTTATGAGGAAGTTGGTGTTGGCATGCTCAAGAACTCATCTTTGATGGGAACTTTCACATTTCCTCCACCCAATTTTCCTCATAATGATGCATAGATTAATATGATTGCATCAAGTACTTTTGAATTAGGAGATTTGTGGCAAGTACCTTCAGAATCATAAATGACCTTATATGGTGATGAAATGCCTGATAGCCCTTTAGAGTTAGCCTATGAGTCAGTTTAGTCTTTTTCCAACTCATCAACATCTGATAATGATAGAATGAATATGATTATTTAAACATATTCTCATTTTTCATGCTTGGAACTAATCTCTATGCCTAATCCTTTTAACAAAGATTTTTTAACTGATGAAGGGATTACGGAAGTTATGACCTTGGACAAAATTCCATGGGATGATACTCATCATCATTCAACTTTCTTACCATCCTTTGACAAAATTGAGAATAATTTATCATCTATGTTTTCAGCTGAGATCCTTAGTGATCCTCAATGTCCAATATCTACCCTTTCTTCAAATTCTAAACATAACTTTGGGAACATATCGACAACGACACCTATAGATATCTCATTGAAACCCAAAATAACTGGATATATTCATATAGGAGATTCTTATTCGTTAGAAGAGATTTCAACTTACAAAGCCCTCTTTCAGGAATTGTGTGACATTTTTGCTTGGTCCTATGAAGAGATGCCAAGAATTGACCCTACCATTGTTGTACATGAAATGAAAATGTATCTAGATGCTAAGCTAGTTAGACAACCATTACGTCCCATACATCTACGAAAAGTTCTCGCTATCAAAACTAAGGTAGAGAAATTGTTGAAAGCAGGTTTCATTTACCCCGTTCCTTTAATCAATTGGGTGTCAAATATTGTGCCCATTAATAAAAAGTGAGGACTATTCAAGTGTGTGTTGATTACCGAGATATCAATAAAGCTTGTCACAAGGAAAATTATCCAACTCCGTATATCGACCAAATTGTCGACGACTGTGCTGCAAATGTAATTTTTTCCTTTATGGATGGATTTTTTGGCTAGAATCAGATAAACATACTCCTTGTCAATCAATATAAAGTTGCATTAATATGCCCATGGGGAACTTTTTCTTATCCCAAATTCCCATTTGGCCTAAAAAATGTTGGCACTACTTTTCAGCAAGCAATGTCTTATACATTCCATGATATAAAGCATATTTTCATCCTCATTTAGATGATCTACCAGCTCCTTCTATGAGACGAGAGGCTCACCCATTGCACTTAAAAGCAATTTTCATTAGGTGCAGGCATTACAATATTTGCTTGAATCCGCACAAATTTGTTTTGTGTGTACAATCAGGTCAGCTTCTAGGTTTCATCGTTCCAAAGGAAGCCATTCATGTCAATCCCCTCAAGGTAGAGGCAATCTTGAGTTTTCCTACTCCTTCTAGCCATACTCAACTCCAAAGTTTACAAGGGAAGGCAAACTATTTGCATAGATTCATCCACAATTATGTTGAACTAACCTAGGGTTTTACTCGATTGTTGAAAAATGGTATCCCATTTTTCTTGGATGAGCTTGCTGATAAAGCTTTTGATGCATTAAAACATGCATTGACTAATGCACCATTACACCACCCTCCCAATTATCATCGACACTACTTTCTATACTTAGCTGCATCCAATGCCACCATTGGCATGGTGTTAGTCCAAGAGGATGATTTTAACAATGAACATGTGATTTAATATTTGAGTAGGAGTCTCACTAAAACTGATATTAAATACGCACATGTGGAGCAGCTAGCCTTGCCAGTTGCACAAGATGTTCAACGATTCCATCACTATATGCTTCTCCAAGAAACAACTTTCATTTTAGATTGCAACCCCATGATGTACATTCTTACGAAACAATTGTTAGGGGACAAATACGTGAAGTGGATAGTTATATTACAAGAGTTTGATTTGGAATTTGAAAAATCCAAATCAAAGAAATCCTTGGTTTTTGCCGAAATATTGTGTGACTTTCCCCATACTGAGATAGAAATAGTAGCATAATATTCTTTTGGTGACAAATCTCTCTTTCTTATTAGTACGTTAGATATGTGGTATGGAGACATCATTGTATATCTCCAAACAAAAACTTTTAGGCCTGAGTTATCCAAAAATGATCGTCAAAGAATTCAATACCAATCCTAACAATACAATATTGTTGGCAACACTCTTTACCATCGTGGTATCGATTCTGTATTCCGAAGTTGTTTAACTTTTCAAGAAGTTGAAAAAAATTTAAATGAATGCCACTCTAGAGTCCGCAAATTCCATAATTTCTAAATTTATGATCGCAAAATGCGAGCACCCACAACTCCTCTTCACCTTATCATTGTTGTCAGTCCTTTTTCCAAATGGGGCATTGACATCGTCACATGAAACCCTCACTCGGCTGGGGGACATGGATATATTATCATTGCATTCAATTACTTTACAAAATGGGCTGAGGCGATGCCCACATATAGAGACGAAGACGAAACTCCAACAATTTTCATTTTCAATCATGTAATTGCCCAATTCGGTGTCCCAAAAGCTATTGTTACAGACGATGGTAGTCATTTTTGAAACTTTATGATAGTCAAACTATCCACACAAATCGGCCTTCACCATGATAGCTCTACTCCATATTATCCACAAGCTAATGGTCAGGTAAAAACTGTCAATAAATTTTTAACCAATATGATTAAACAGACAGTTGGTACGCATAAATCAAAATGGCATTCTATGCTCTTTTCAACACTATGTGTTTACCATACTACTATAAAAACATCGATTAGTTTTACTCCTTCCCAACTTGTTTATCGTTTAGAATTTTTATTACACCTATTGAATGTGAAATCCAATCCCTCAAGCTAGCTATCGAATTATTACTTGCTACCTATGCAAACAAAGAACACTTGTGCACTTAGCTCATTTAGATGAAAATTGTCGTAATGCCATATTGGCTTGTGAAGCTCATAAAAAACATATCAAAGCCAAATATGATCAAAATGTTAATCCTTGTACATATTTAGAAGATGACCTAGTCTTGGTTTATGATCAAGCCCATGACAAGTTAGGTGCAGGGAAATCCGAGCCCATGTGGCATGGCCCTTACATCATAAAATGCGTATAGCTAAAGGTGCTTATGAGATGATTGATTACAATGGTGTTCCTTTGGGAAAGCCCATAAATGGTCTTTACCTAAAGAAATCTTTTTCATAAAACTTTGGTGAAGATTTGTACATTTTTTACCATTTTTTAGAAATGTGTGATTAGTGTTTTTTTTACATTTTCTACTACTTCTACTTATCTTGTTTTTACACTTGATTTGTAGATGTCGACGTTCTATCAATATTACATTGGCTTTGTTGATGGCACTAGTTGTAGTACTCATAATTAATCTTCCGCAGTCTATGTTATCTCTTCACCCAGTGATGAGTTAGTTTCTATCGAGGGAATATGCCCCGGTCAAACAACGAACAATATATCAAAGTATATCATAGTCATTGAGCTATTCACTGATGCCATCACATTTGGTATTCGACGTTTGATTGTTAGGTTATATTCACAGCCCATGGTATTACATTTAAATAGTGTTTATACAGTAAGGAGTCCAACCATGTTAAGAGTATTTTTACGAGTCTGTCTCTTGGAAAGGAAATTTTATTACATCAAATATCAACACATTCTGATATATTTAAACACATTAACATATGCATTGGTGAATCATGTGTTAAATAGACATTTGTAACATATGTAAATTAAAAACAATATTCATTCATACGTTGATCAAGATAAACATAGGTAAAAAGTAGTAGGTTTTTCATTAAAATATTGTTTGGGTGTGTCTACAAAATATGGCATCTGAGGACACGAGGCCTCGTGGCCTTTTATTTTCCGAATATGCTCACCAAAAAGTCAAAAAATTGTCCTAGAAACTAGAATAGCTAGGCATGATGATGCTCATGATAACACACAATATCATGAGAAACTCAACACAACAAATGTTTGAAAGGCCCTAGAACCCCAACTACATGCCTCTGATATGCACGTGGAATGTCATCAACCCTAGTCTCTAGGATGTTGGAAGTTAACCTCTCAAGGTTTTGCTCCAACTTTGTCAGCATGTCCTCTGCTTCTAGGTTCGCTACCGTAGCTACTATAGGCTTCTCACCTCGTCTATCATATCATATCAGCCCCGCTAGTTGGGTTGGACCTACACATGCACATGAATTTCAGATACTTAGCCTTTGAAGACAAAAGAAACATAAAAATTTAAAAAAAAACTGAAAATATGTCAAAATGAGAAATTCTCACCTAAATCACGCCACTGAGTTTCAGCAAGAAGTGGGATATCAAGCTCATTTTTGTAATCCATCCCAGCATACAGAAAGTCCTTGATCAGGACAATCTACTGGCCCAACCGATGAAAAAACTCTATCGTATACCTCACTACATGCCCATCAACTCCATGGCGTGTCATCAGTGCAACCGACCTCATCATGCGTGGATGCCTTAGACTCCCCTCGTCTACCAGAATCTTCTATGGTTGAAGAATAGGAAACCTCTATAGGGAAAAAGCAACAATAATGGCACCATAACCAAAGTTCTTTAGTTTACCATTCTTGCACCTAGTTAACTGGCCCTTCATGTTCACCACTACTGCCTCACACTAGTTGTAGATCGTGGATTCCCAGCATTCCATGACCATTTGCATATGTGCCCATGTGGCTAGATGAAGGGAAACACTTCCACACCGTTTTCAAACAGTGAAAGCAATGGTCCTCAAGGGTAAAAGTTCGATGGACTAAATGTAAATCTATCCATCTTTAGGTGGTGCACCCCTACAAAAGTGACGTAGGTATCCATTAGTAATATCTCCCCCTACTCTTGATCCAAATAGTGAAATATAAACTCCCCGATGACACAACCTAGTTAGGAAGTAGGTGCCATTACTGTCAATGGTGAGCTGATAATCAACGATCACAAAACATTGTTCCTAGACATTTCAGGTCCTCACAAACCACGTCATCAGATCTACCTACGCTTTCATCCTAGGGATAAGCCAGTATTTCAAGAGGCCACAAGTCCCGAGAGCCTGTAAAGTGGCCGGATCTGCAAAAGTTGCCAAATCATTGGCTTCATGCCCTTTTTCCCTGCACTCCATTTTGGAGCAATCAAATGACTTGAACTAAACATTTTAAAGTAGTTAGAAACATTTTTAAAACTCATTTCACATTTTTTATGGCTAAAAACTTGTTTAAAAAATAGCCTCTAGTTAGAATATTATATATTATGGAGCAATGAAACACATAAGATATTGCAGAAATATAAACACAGAAAACGCACAAAACAAGAGAGACACAGATATACATGGTTCACCCAGTTTGGGCTACATCCACCCCGAACAGCCAATCCTTCCTTTCTATTATCCAGCAAAATGAAGAGACACAACCTACAGCAAATTCCGTTGTATATCCTTTTTTCTCTCACAGTCTCACCTCTTTGTTTCTCACTCACACACAGAATACACATCATCTCACAACCTCAAATACAATGCCCTCATACAAAGAGAGGGGTTTCATTCTAGGGAAAAAAAACCCTAAACTAACATAAGTTCTACCGTCAGATCATTCGCCTAATGAACGGCCTAGTTGACAAGAAAATTACTATACTTTACAAGGCCAATTTACAGCTAGTTTTAGCTTCGAGGGCGCTGCCTCTGAAACCCCCTGCCAGGGGGGGGCTCCAAAGGTCGCACGCCCCCCCTGGACCCCCCCTGCAACAAATATTTTACGGGCGGCGTTGCCACCCCCATTTTGAACTGGGGTCCAATGTGGCGGTACTTTTGAATATAGAAGATAATCAGGCTCCACACCCAACACCTCTGACACCTTCGTGGTTGCCCTTTTATGGACAGGGTGAAGCTATGCAGAGTTTTCCCATAGAATTTCGCGTAGGCCATGATTTTCCATGTTGAAAATTTTTTCAGCTTGCACGGGGCCGATTAAAAAAAACGACGTAGGGCTGAGGGCACATTTTTTAACAAGGTTTTGCTCCAAAAAAAAAAATGAAAGCTTAAAATGAAAAACTAAACAGATCTTCTACCTCGAAGAAACGTTGCACGATTTCATTCACCAGTTGACTCGGAATTAGTCCTGGATGTTTGATGCTAAAAACTCCTCTCTCTTCTCTAAACTGGTAAAAATGCAAATGGTAAAAATAAATTACTCTTTCCCACTTTTATAAGTTTTTGAAGCTTGAAATATATTATTTTTTATGTTTTGAACCTTTTTTAGAGGGAAAATGCCCTTTTTGAGCAGTGATTTATTGATTTTAAATGTTCCGGATCATTTACGAAGTTAAGGTAAATCTTTTTGACATTTTAGCATGAATTTATCACTTTTCATGCTCTTAAAAAATTATGAATAGCAAAAATCATCAAGTCCTCTTTTAAGCCCTCTTCAGACTCTTAAAACATGAAAACATCGTTAAGTACTTGTTTGTTCGAACTCGTAAAAGTAAATGAACAACCAACCACTCAATATAAGTTTACGCCTTTTAAGAGATGAGCTAGGACTGTTTACGAAAAAGGTATACATTTATCAAACATGTTCATAGAGTTCTCTATTGTATTATTTTATCCTTTTTCTGACCTTAGAGACTAAACTGATGAAAAAGAACCTGATGGAGTCTACTTATGCTTTTCTTCTGACTCTCTAAAAATGGGAAACTCTGAGCTTTACTTTTTCTGGGATCTTTAAAATTTTATGGTAAAAGAATTGAATGAGTTTCCTCTTTTTGTCATATTCAAATTTGTAGCTTCATGTTCCGGATTATCCACAGTTTCCAGTTTCAAATTCTTAAAAGAAAATGACATCAAGTTACTCCTTTACTAGACTCGTAAAAATTAAACAGTATAGGACTTGTTAAGCATAATGAGACTGAACCACTCCTTCTTAGGGTTCGCTAAAAATACTTCAATGGACACATCTAAAGGATGAGCTTACAGTCCAAGCATATGTTATCCTCCTCAAGCTTGTAAATTTAAAGAGGTACTTGCCATTGATCGTGGAGGGGAATTGGGGAAGATGTCCATTTTACATTTTCAGTTTTAAAAGGTGGCATGTCTCTCTTGAACACAACACTCCGTCACATTCATGTCAAGGTTGGGAAATCCATTTTCCTTGCCATTAATCAAACCTCATTCAAAGTCTTCATGGTTTTGGGTATTATTGTTTAGTCAAATGTTTCCAAGTCATTGTCGTGATGTTATGTGTTCAAGAGGAGTTCAACCTCAGTTCAAAACCTTTTGCAAATTATACATCTTCATTTGCGTTAGCTATCCTTGAGTGAGTCATTGCAAACTATTTTCAAAAAATTGATATCATGTTTCATGTTACAAGCTTTCCTATGATGAACCTCTTCCCATTGACTTTAGCTCATAATCTAGGAAGATGATCTAGAAACCTTCAGTGGCTTGAAGCCTACATGCCTTAATGGCAGGTTTATCACTTTCGATGATAGGTTCTCATCATTGGCCTTTAATCAAATTATTTTATCAGTGTTCGACTTCAGATCACTTATTCACACTTCATATATTGTACTCGGAGTACCTTGAGAGCCACTGTCATTATTGGTTGTTTCTCTCATGCTTGTTAACGATTCACATTATTAACCGGTAATCAAGTGGTTTCTGCCATGTTCAATTTCAAGACATTCACTCGCATGGTTAGAATCGTGCTGTGGATCGAGAGATAGAGGTCAAGACCCTAGATTTAGTTTCATCAATCTAGGTTGCAAGGACATTTTATATTCATGATTATGTAGATAGGTGGTTGCGTGCAGGTTGTGTCTACTATCTATATGATCTTAGTTTTTCCATCCTTTTTCACTAAGTTTGCTTTACTATGAGCATGGGAATTCCTACCTCAAAGATGATCTTTTGATATATATTTGTGTTATGTTCCTTGAATGTTCCTTGCAGGTTTCCGACCATTGCCTCTGATCCGATCCTTGGAATGATAAAATGCTTCAATATTTAAACTTTCTTTTTCTGACTTCACACTTTGTGGGGCAATTTGTTACATGTCAATTTGTCACCATGAAACTCTATCATTTTATCGATATCTTTACCATCTGTGAACATGTTTAAACCAGCTCCCTCAGAAGTCAAATAACCCAAAATATGTTGAAGTACATGAGAAATTTGAGTCAAATAACTGTCACACCTTGTTACGTTCCACCTACACCGATATCTCTAGAGTTTCCCACACATGCACTGAAATTTACTTTGAGAGCAATGCAAAGTTGCACTCTGTGTGTAACTATAAACCCGTGCAGGTGAATTCTAGAAAGTAAAAATAAAAAATAAATTCTAGAAACATAGTTGGTCAAGTATTTCCCAACTAAAAGTTTCTAGGTGATAACTATTCGAACTATAACCCTCAGAAGGTGCATCTCCCTCTCTTTTCTCATGGTAACCTCATCCCTCAATAAGGGAGTCTCATCCTCCTCTCATGGATCTTAAACTTCCTCCTCTTAGCCTATAAAATGACTAGAGGGTAGAGGGATTGAGGAGGTCAAAATTGAGAGAAAATAAAATTATGTTGTTCGTTTGAGATTGGAAAGCTCGTCATCTAAAGAGGAGATTTAAGGCATTTGGGAGGGACCTCACGGCATCATTGCAAAGGTTGTAAGTCTCCTCTTGTTTTTTGATTAATACAAACAAACTCCTTATCCCATTGATTTTGTCTTATGTGAATGATGAATGGTTTACAATTATTCATAATGTTTATTAAGGAAAATTCAATCCCTAATTTCCTTGATCATTAGGCTAAGTTGTTTGTAATATTGTATCACATGTGCTTTTGATCCTTTTCTAGTATATGTTTACAAGTCTTATCAAGAATTGAAGAACTGTGTCAAGTCACAACAAGGGATCTTCATCAGCAATTTCATAGAATAGGTAAGAGGTTGATCCATTAGATATATTGCTTATAATTCGAACAAGTTCAACTTAGGGAAAGAGTCATTTCAATTGTCTTGAATGTTTCTAGTTTCCATCAGGGATCTAGGTAGATCGCTCCTGTCAGCAAGAGGGATTTTCTAGTGTAACACAACCAAAGAAGACATTGATAATGAATAATAACTCAACGGAAGAGTATTGTTTATGGCCAAGCACAATAAGCAAGAGGCACCTAACAAAGAAGGAGGCGAAGAAGAAGAAATGACTGAGGTTGAATTTTAAAACGAAGTGATTAGGGTTATCAAAGAGCTCAAAGCCAAGAAGAAGCATGTCAACACTCTTGAAGATGAATTGAAGACAGAAAGAGAATAGGTCCTCAACGTTAAAATCAAGGTTGAAGAATACAAGTGAATTGAAGAATCTCTCAGGAAAGTATAAAAGGAAAACAACAAGGAAAGAGAAGCATTGGAATATGAAATAGTTGCTCTACAAAAGGAAGTAAAAAATGGAAAAAAAATTCAAAACTACACCAACATTTCAAAGAATTTGGACAAACTCATCAACAACCAATGATCGTACAGTGACAAGACTGGTATTGGTTACAAATAAAAATGGGGAAAGAAGTCGAGTCCCTCTATGACAATTAAAGAAGATGGATATGAAAAATCTACCAAGAAGATAGATCTCTTAGCTAAATCACGAGATCACGACTCACAACAAGGACCTTGGCAGACAATTCCTCGAAGAATATTTCCTCCGAGATACCAACCTATTCTTTTATGGTCATTATTATTCACATGGAAGGTTTGGACATAGAGCTGCAAAATGTCACATGTATGTTTGGAATGAGTATAATTCTAGGAGATCCTTTAGAAATGGATATTCCAAAACTCAACACAATATCAAAAAAAATTATCAATTAAGAGATGATATCGAATGTTACAAATGTAAAGATTATGTACATATGATGTCATAGCTGTAGGTACAAGATGGAATCAACCATGAATGAAAATCTTTATGACAAGAATAAGAAGGTTTGAAAAGGAAAACAGGTATAGGATGAAAAAGTACAAGATGAACAAGAAAAGAAAGAAGGCAATAAGGTCCCAACAATTATGCTTTAATGATTTGTACCAAATTTTGAGGAATCGACAGTTTCTTTGGTTAAAGACTGAAGGCAAGACAGTCTATTAAATCACACACTATTTTGAAAAATTCAGCTTATCGACTCCTAGAATTTTAAGATGAGGAGTTTATGCAACAATATATGACACAAGTCTATGATTGATAGACATATAGTTCGAACAACATGGTAGTTTAATTACATGTTCGAGGGGAGAATAATAGTTGAAGTATTACGGATTCAAGAAAGGAAGCAGTGAAAAGAAATCTGTATGTGAAATTGGATCAAGACAATCTAACGATTATCCAGATAGCTCAGCAGGATAAAGGAATATTCATATATCAAATCAAGTACATCAAGAAAATCCTTAAGAAATTCAAGATGGAAAATTACAAGCCTATCCTTACCCCTATGGTAACTGGTTATAAGAAGATTCATCAACAGATGTGGGCCAAAGGTTTTATAGATCCATGATTGGTTGTATCCTATATGTGACAGTCTCCCTGCCATATGTGATGCAGGAATTTGGAAAATTAGCACGATTCCAAGTAGCACGAAAAGAATATCATATTATTGGCGTCAAGAGAATTCTTTGATAACTTAAGGGTAAAATGGAATATGGTCTATGGTATCCCAAAGGAAACAATCTGGTTATCCAATCTTATATAGATGGAAATTGGGCAAGAAGTGTTGATGATCGGAAGAGTACCAGTGGAGGAGTGTTCTACCTAGGTGGCTGCCTTGTCTCATGGTTATGTAGAAAGTAGTCTTGAATCTTGTTATCCACAATAGAAGAAGAATACATTAGAGGAGTAACTTGTTGTACTCAAGTTCTTGGGATGAAGCAAACCTTACAATATACTCAAGTTAATTTTAATGAGCATATTCCCATATTTTGTGATAACAACAGTGCCATCAGTATCTCCAAAAATCTTGTGATGCATTCCAAAATAAAGCACATTTTGATCAAATATCATTTTGTTAGAGAAAACGTCGCAAAAAATAATATCATGCTTCAACATGTTGGCACAAAGGAAAAAAAAATTGATATCTTTAACAAACCATTACCTCATGAAGCATTTTAGTATGTTTGCTAAAAACTTGGATTCTCCCAAGTTCTCATTAGAATATTTCTGTTATATAACTAAGTAGAAAGGTGGAGTTACCCTTTGCCATTGATGACAAAGGGGAGAGAAGGCAGCAGGAAGAGGTTTCATGAGCACAGGGGAGAGTACTTATGTTGCCATCAATGCCAAAGGGGGAGATTTTTGATCAGTGGTTTTCATTGATGTCAACCCAAGTAGCACCAGGGACTACCCCGATATTGTATGGGAATTTTGACTTGGAAAGTTACTCTATTCTAAGTCAACGATCTTGTGTATGGATTCTACTCATCGAGATGTTTCTATTGATATACAACACGCCACGTAATTCTTCATGGTTTGAGAGATATTCATGTTTGAAGTTAGTAACCCCAGTTAGTGGGCTAAAATGCTATGGGGTTGTGGCATGACACTCATAATTGGTTATGGTCATTGAATTGTCAATAATTAATAATAATTTTTTTGCTCTGAAAATCCCTCCCACTTTCACTTTTTAAGGACCCTCTCAACTCAAGATATTCATATAAATAGTGACCATCATATCCTCCTCTAGTAGGGATTTTGTGGCTTCAAATAGGTTATTGTGGAATTTTCACTATAATGTTTTTTCTGCAAATATTCAGAAGCAGAAATTAAAACAAGTTTAATACTAAGTCTTGATGGACCTTGTGACCAAATTTCAGATCTTAGTTCTCTATATTTCCAACGATTTTATCTGAGGAAGTTAGGGTTTTTGCAGGCTCCCGAATTCCATGTCAAACAAGTGACATTGGGAAAATCATCAAAAATTTATGTCTGAGCATTGGATTCAAATTTTGTAAATAGTGGCAGAAATAGGACAAACTTTAGTTTTTTGGGTATTATTTTCAAGGTTGAAGGTCGCAATAGTGACACCTTGTACTTTGTAAATGTTCACTCTACAAAACTAGTCTATAATCCATTTATCGTGGGGGATTGGGTATAACTCTTCCTTGAATGATCCAATCTTGATCGGACCTATGGGTTGGAAAGAGGACTCATAGGGCTACCACTAGAAAAAATTTCATACCCTGGAGATCCAAAATTACATAGATACAATAGATTCAATATCGAGCTCCTAGAAGGAAAGAAAAAGCATGCATTCAAGGATCATTACAGTAAGGACCACACATCAACAATCTAGGGTAAGTCTCCTATAGTAAGGTATGTATGATTACTGTTTACATTTCAATTTTGAGTATCATCTCCGACATATGTTTTTGCAAGACATTGTAATTATACACAGGTTCTTGGTTATATCTTTACGTATCTATATGTCCAAGTTAGTTTTGATACCACATTACAAATGTCCTATTCTTGATACTACACATTTGGTGCTACATATTATTGATACTACACCAATTTTGCTAAATCTATATGATGTTGTAAGTTCATGTTACATGTCTTGTCATAGTTGATAGAATGGTCTCTGTTGTGGTACTTAGAGCTTGGTCCATCACAAGTCTAGGTTCTATCATCAGTTTTTATTGTATATATTTTAGGTTAGTTTTGGATATAATCTTGCATAGAGTCCAGGCCTATATCAAGAGTGGGAGTCTTTGTCTACTGCTGCAAAAAGTCAATAACAAAAGTGACAAGCACACTTTAGGTATGCATTGTAATTTATATTTATATTTATTCATTAATATGCACTTACATGTGTTTTTCAGGCAGAGGTAAGTTGAAGGGTATTTTATTTTGTTATGGGATTGGTTTCCCGAGGAAAATTTAGCATGAAGATAGAAGAAGATTCAAGTAAAACACCAAGCAAAAATTCAAGAGCAAGAGTATCAAATCAAAGGAATCATTACAGTGGGACATCCTTGAAGACATAACAACCATCAAAATATCGGGAAGTATTGTTAAGGCCAAGAGTCATCATTGTAAAGTTGTAAAAGAGTCATTTACAAAAGAGTAATCATTGTAAAAGAGTCATTTGTAAAATAGTCATCATTGTAAAGTTGTAAAAGAGTCATCATTGTAAAGATTGTAAAAGGGTCATTCTACTTAGAGGTGAAGAGGTACTGTTAGGAGATGTAGGAGTCACTATCAGGATGATGTCGTGGTTGGCTTGTAGGTCATAGAATGATTAGGTATTTTGTCAAGTACATGAAAATCATTGTACATCTTATTGTATCGTGGTTTTTTGTCCCTGGTTTGGGAATCCATAGTGTTTTAATATTTCAGTAATTATAGGGTGGCAGGGAGATGCTAGGTAGGTGTATGAAGTCTCCTACAGGTTGGGGCCTATGAACTCTTCAAGGTGGTAGGGTGGTGCTAGGGTGAGTTGTGGCTCACTAGGGTTTTGGGGCATCCATTAAGTTGATTATTGAAGAAACTAGGGCATTGCGGCATCCTTCCAATGGGAGATGGAGAAGAATGCTTTTCTAAAATTATAGGAAGTTGTTTCTTTAATTTTAGTTAGAGCTGAAGATAAAAGAATTTATTAGAAAAGTGTTTGGTTCTTTTTGACCAGGAGGGGGTTTTCCACCTAAAATTATTATGCCTACTGTTTTCTTTTATTTACTGTTATTACTGCATAAACACTAATAATAATTGAAGATTAACTAATGCTCTGAAAATATTTAAAAGTGCTAAATTCTAAGGAATACAGATTCACTCCTCCCCCCCTTAGTATTTCCAGCAGAATCAAACACTAATTTAATGATACAAGAGAAGACATCATTGTTTCCAACATCGGGCCCAAATCTAGAATAAAACTACCTTATGAAGGAATCAACAAAACAAACTAAAACACTTCCATTTGATTGCAAAGAACTAGTTACAATTAATGTATTTTCAACTCTGAGCTTGTTTCAAAAATAATATTACTACTTTGAACAACCCCTTTCTAGGCTTAATGTCAGTATTTATATTGTATCAATAAAATAAAAATATCAGAGAATCTATTTTTCATAATGAGCAATACTGAGGATCTAAAGATTTTGAGGATGCTCTTTCAAGCTACAAGGATCTTAGTTCATCTAGAGGACCAGGTTGAAAGGTTGTCTTCAACTAATTTCCTCCAAATAGGGTGTAACAACTTAAGGCTTATACAATCTCCCACGATCATTATAGGAAGAAACATCAACTATCAATGTATTAATAGACTGTTGTCCAATAATGAATATCTTCGTTAATAAATAGCACTTTCATGATCGAATTCGTTCATAAAATAATGAACAATAAATTCATATAAAATAATACTAAAATCCATACTATAGAAATTAGCATAGCCTAATCACAAGAAAGACTTGGAAATAATATGAAAATTGAGAAATAAGACAAGGAAAATATGACAATTATGAGGCCCAACGCATAGTCATCATTTTATGGCTTCTCCAATAAGCTTGCTTCTATGATTATCCTCTACAGAGAACTGTAAAACCATGGGACTTCCCCTGAGCTTGACACATTAAGCACATCAAACTAGCCTAATTACCATCACAACTAGTATAGGGAACATCAAAGCCAACATCTACTACCCAAAACATGCATGTTATCTGGTTGACATCAATTCCAACACTCTTACCAATAGTTGGACAAAGTCAACTACCTAACACATCTCCTAGCATGATTTTTTACATCAGTGCCAACATACTTGCAACCACATGTCATCTAGTCAGTGCAAACTGTCCAACACATACCTTGAGTGGGACCTTCCCCAAAGTCGACCTGTGCCTTCTATGCTAATGAACTATCAACATGGGCTTGAACACATCCTAATTACTCATTGGAGGAAGTCAGAACATAATCGCAGTTCTTGAGTTGATTTCACAACTCTCAAACAACTTTTATATTCATATTAACACTGATAACATAGGTTGAGTACAAAATCTTGATTTGTAATGATACCCTTGGTTCAAAAAAGAATACATATATATAATTCAAAGGGAATCATTGTTTGAGTGTAAAAAAAAAAGTGATTATGTTAAATGGTGTAAAAAATAAGGAAAGAAACATTTTTAGCTATAGTAGGGATAAAAACAACATTTCAAGTGGCCACGGGGATTTATTCCCCTCATGATTTTATGCTTACCATATAAGCCAATGACATAGCTACCAATGCTAAAATTTAGCATACTTGATCCCTATTCAATTCTAAGAGACTTACATTTAGTAGAGCATTGGAGATAACCATATGTGTGTTGTATCAACTCCTTACTATTTTATCATTATTGTGTTGGATATTCTCTTTCCAAGTTGGCTTGTTGGCCCTAAAAATAAGGCACCAATACCTCTCATCATTAGGTAGAATGATCATCATGGAATTTAAAGGTTCCAACCACAAAACTATCAATACACCCTTGGACCTTTATACTTGAAATTTTAATAATTAATTTGGGATTATACACTTCCAATGAATTTGCTCCTATAGCTTAAGAATCCATTAGAACCATAGTCAATCCTTTTTATTATGCACACATCATGACACACACACACACACTTGTATTTAACACCTAGGCTTAGTAAATCTTCAAAACATTCCTTGAGTAAAATATTAAACAATAAATCAAAGAAACATAATAAGCATAAATACCTTTGAGATGAAAATGTTAAACATCATGTTTCATGATCCAAAAATAGGGAAAGAGGAATGAAATTGAGTAAAAGAATAAATGGTTTGAAGAAAAAAATGATGATAATTTGGTAGCTCATCAATCTATATGGAATTAAATTAGGAAATAATGATTATGTGGATTTTATTTAATAACTTATCGATACAATGATAAATAATTGTTTCATGGGAGCTTGCCTAAATCCCTTGAAGTCTATGCACATGTCCCTCTTTAGTGAAACTCATATATAATTCCTTGAAATCCATTGTGACTAGTCCCATTTTACCTAGCCATTCTACCCCAAATACTATATCACAACCATCCTTGTAGATGAAAAATACATGGGTTTTGAGTTGATATTCTCCCATTTATAGTTTGACATTTTCACTTCTACCCCAAGATTTCATCGTTCCTTGATTGGTGATCATGATTTTCATCTTGTGCACTAGGTGTACACAACAATGTGTTCCTTATGTGACTCCCTTGTTAATGAAATTGTGAGTATTTTCACTATCACTTGGGACTATAACTTTATGGTGTTTGATGTAGCTAATGAGTTTCAATGTTATAGAGTTGAAATACTTGATAGTGCATGGAGGTAGACTAGGGGTTTTTAAGGAGAAAATGATGACTCAATATTTGCATGATTATGAGTGTTGGTGTCTTCAAATTGTAATGTCAATATATCTTCAATGGCTATGTCATCAATTAGGACTTGAGTAGTCATATCAATTTGAAACAATTTGTTTCTTTATACTTATGACCTATTGTATATTTTTCATCACTATTATAGAAGAGTTCACATCTTTAATGTTATTCCACTTTTGTTGGATACAACCTTTGTACCCTTAATGGATGAGTAGGATTCGTTCTTGATGCATCACCTTAAGGAGAATGAGTGTGAGGAATAGATGCTATTTTTTGTTATTTGTGAATTAATCATCATTTAAGCTTCTAGAGCACTCTTTATTTCCTCTTACCATGTAGTAGGATGTTGCATTCTATCTTGTGATAAATTCTCCTCCTTGAGACCACTAATGAAACATTTTTTATGGAAGGAATCAATTAAATTCTCTATATGGATGGACAGTTTCTCAAAGGATGTTCTAAACAATGAGATAGTTTAGTGTAGTTTGGTAATTCTCCCTGAATAATGGGTATTCCTCTCAAAACATGCATAAACAACATTAAAAATTTGACTCCAAGAAATGTATTAGGAATAGGTTTCTTTATGGCATTTCCATCATTTCCATAACTCTTTATCTAAATATAGGACCCCCACCCTGAGTTTCATCATGTAATCATAATACCTTAGAGGATGAAGTAATATTTCATCGAAGTGACCCATCATGATGGGTCAAAACCATCAAACTTTTTCAAATCCACCTTTGGAGAAGAATTCCATATGTCATATCGATTGATAAATTATTGTGTAGACTTGACTAGTATTGTGGGTGGCTAAAATACCTAAGCTCTAATTTTTTTCTCGGTGTGATTCAATTTGTTGTGTATTCATATTGCTTTATGTTGATATGGTTCAATCTAACATATTTGGAATTTACTTAATAATTTATCTATTTTCCAAGTTTTCAAACCACTCATCTAACTTTTTATTGAAATTCTCTTCTGACCCATTTATGTTGCCTTGAAACTCCTTATTTTGACCTTCCAACTCCAACTTGTATGTAAAAAAATAGTTCAGGTTTTCTAGTAAAATATGAAGATTTTTATAGGTATTATCCTTCATGGGTGAGCTTACTGGAAAATTTTATTGGTTCTACAGAAAAGGGAGTTTCAAGTTCTCTAACTCTTTAATATACTTGCAAGGTATGAAAATACTACTCAACCCAATATATCAAGGAACCAAGTTGACAGGCCTCCAAATTAGACAAAAATTAAGACCCATCTAACCTTTATTAGACACATGAAGGCTATATTAAACCTCTCCTTCCACACTTAATAAATTTTTGTTAACTTTAATATGTTCATTAGGAATGTTTAGAGATAATTATATATTTGTACTTAATATTATTAAGTTTTATAGAATACTGTGAGAATATTGGGCAGATTATGAAGATTTGGAGGAGGAGATAATCTAAGGACTTGTTCCCTACTACAGGAGGATAAATATTGGATAATAAATCAACATGATATTATGAAATTATTACACAAATTCTGGAGCTCCAATGATTGAAAAAATCTAGGAATGTGGTCCCTATCATTTAATGCAGATTCCTAGTTTTGTGAACTAGATCCACTATTTTAAGGATTTTGGAGGGGAAAGCTTCCTCATTTCATAGAGAATGCTTCCTATCCATTTTTTATAAGTACCAATTCTAATTTTCCTCTAGGGGTTGTTTTTATGCAGTCTTCTTGTGGAGAAAACTTGTATTCTTGTAACTCCGCTTTCATTTCTAGCAAGGATGTACTTAGATTGATTCACATAATGAAGATTGGTGTCATTTTTAGCTTATAAAGCTTGATCTCATTCATATTACTCTGAGTATCCTTGGTCTTGGCCATCCTAGGAGCCTCAAAGCCCTTTTCTATAACTTACTTTTCTTCTTTCCACTTCTTATTCGCATCCCTTGTTCTTGTTTTTGTTGTTTTTGCTATTTTTGCTTTTAGTATTGATGATTTCTTATTTTGTAATTGGGTTAAATGGTTCAATTGGGTTATTTTACAAAATAAAAACCATGATTTCATCCTTGTAACAGCTTTGAAAGGTCATATTAATCATTGAGTTACTTGGATTAGTTTTCTTATTCACAAATCTAAAATTTAGGGAAGTCCCTTGTAGAAAATAGTAGTAACTTTCTAATATTTTTTAGAACATTCTAATGAGGTTCATTTGAGTTTATTACACTTGAATTAGATCATAAAAAATTAAGTTAATAAGAAAATTTATCTCGTTGAATTTTCACTTAATTAGGTTAGTCATATTAAAGGTTAACTAGCTCACTAGTTCTCGAATTTCTAGAATTTAGACTAGTAATTTTCTGTTATTTTTGAGCACATGTTAACAAGGGTATATTATACATGGAATGGAAACATAATACATCCTATTCAATAAAAAAAAATTACCCATTCCATTTTGATTTTATTTACTTATTCATTTGGTGAATTATATCTTCCTGCAGCAAACTTGTAACTTCATGTAGCAAACAATGTAACTTCCTATAGCACTCCTCTAGCACATGTAAACTTGACCAGATTCAATCAAAACACTTGTTTTTTGTCTCTTAGGGTTGAATCATAACCCCTAGGATCTAAATACATGATTAAGGAAGAAATAAAACTTCAATTAGAACATGCATTTTTAAAAAGTAGATTGGGCCTATTTATTTGAATTCATTCTCTTAGGATTTCGATTACAAGTTCTTGTTCTTACCTAGGATTAATTTCTTTTATAAATAACATTTCCATTTCTGAAATTTGTTTAGGATTTGATTTCATTACATTCACTCCATTACATCATGACTGTGAACGAAGGACACATAGTGTGTTGCACATATAGTATAGATACCTCTTAAGTTTGTACGAACCATGGGTTGATAGTTAAAGTTGGTAGCCTTGGGAGTTGCAACATTCTTGTATCAATATTGAGGCTAATCACAATTAAGGAGGCTCAATAATAGCCTTAGTTGTACTACTTCATTACTACGCTAGTACTAGTGAGTGGTTTCCTTGAGTGTTGCTCTTGGTGTACTATATGAACAAGATGGTCGATTAAATTATCTAGAGCTAGTTTTAGGTATACCTAAGGCACTTTCTATATATAAAGGTACATGTAAATGGGATTTTGTATACAAGTATATCTAATTTGGTCCTACTAAATGGGGTGATAACATTCAAGATTATAGGGGTTTCTAACAAAGTGAAACCATTCTTCTCTACCATAACTTTACCAATTGAATGAAAAAACAATATGTCATTTAAATATGTCATGTTATGATCTTGGCCGATGAGAAATTCCAGAATACCAAATATGCGAAGAAATACAACCCAAAACACAAAATAAAATGAGCAAAACAACCAGTATTTTATTATTCAAAGATAAAAGAAATGTAAACAAAGTCTTTTGTTAGAAATCACATGAGAGAATTTTTTGACCAATGCATTTCGAACTAACAAGTGTGGTTCATCATCCGGACTAGATGAAGAGGCAGACCATGGCAAAGGCTTAAATACAGAGCAATGTAGAGACATAATTTCAAGTAATGGCTATATTTGACCAATAATGTTTAAATTATAAAATTAATTTATTAATATATTAAAAAAATATTATTAGTAACGACTATATTAAATGGCTGTTTTTGAAATAAACTAATGATATTATTTCATTAATTTATTCTAATATTATATAACAGTACTAAACGGCTAAGTTTTCTTGAAAAATAATATTTAAATTAATTTACTAAACCAATATTACTGTTTTCTTGAAAATATATAAATAATTGTATTAGTTTATTAATTTATTAAAATATTAATATGTTAATGGCTATATTTAAATAGCTAGTTTTTGAAAAAATATTTACATAATGATTTATTTCATTTAATTTTTAACAACTTAATAAAGGTAACGGCTATATTTAAACAGTAGTTTTTTGAAAAATAATATTTAAATAATGATATTAGTTTAATTAATCTATTAAAATATTAATCTGTAACGGCTAGGTTTTTGAAAAATAATATTTAAATTAATTTATTAAAACCATTTACTAGTTTTGGAAATAATATTTAAATTGTTGATATTAGTTTATATTGATTAAAAACAAATATTAATAAGTAGCTTGCTATTATTAAAACAAGCTAGTTTTTAAAATAATAAATAAATAATCAAGTTCAAACTTTTAAAGGACCCTAATCGAGACAAGA
>APFE031722001.1:145908-189982 GCA_000404065.3 Pinus taeda
ATATAGCCATTACTTGAAATTATGTCTCTACATTGCTCTCTATTTGAGCCTTTGCCATGATTTGCCTTTTCATCTGGTCCTGATGATGAACCACACTTGTTGGTTCGAAAGGCGTCGGCCAAAAAATTCTCTCATGTAATTTCTACTAAAAGACTTTGTTTAATTCATTGTGGATCACAGAAGCTTGAATACAGAAAATAAAAGAAATGCTCACTTGCCTCTTCGAGGGGGCAACCTCTAACAGAGCAGAGCTCAATAACAAAGTAAGACTTGATGATCTTCCCCTTCTAACTATGATCACTTATAGCTTAATGACCTTTAACAACCTAATGACTACTAGTGGTCCTTTGCATAACATGGGTTAACCACTTTATTTATTAATTATGGCCTGTTTGCAACTAACTATGTTCCCTTTCTTAAATGCGGGTTAACCACTTACAAATATTAAGATGGGCTTTATTGACTCTTTAACCAAACCTGACTATGACTCGACCCTATTGGGTTTATTACATAAATAAAGGGGTTAGGGTTTGACTCTAACATGCCCTTCCCCATGAAAAATAGCCTTGTGCTCAAGGCTGAAGCTATGAAAAATACTGAAGAATAGTGGTTGGTTCCTAGGTCGCATCTTTGGGAGAGGTGTCTTTCCACTTGACTAGGACTTTCTTGATCATGTGGCCATGTAGATGTCTTTCACGAGTATCGAGGACCTCTTTATTTTGGAGCCAAAGTGAACCTTCTTCATCCAATTCAAGTAGATTGGTTTTAATTCAACAATTGTTCCCCAACACTTTTTTGAGGCGGGATACATTGAAGACTGGATGGATTTCTAAATTTGGTGGCAAGGCCAGCTTGTAGGCTACTGCTCCAATGCGCTGAAGTATTTTATAAGGTTCATAGAATTTTGGAGCTAATTTCTAGCAACCCTTTTCTTTGAGCGATGTTTGCGTATATGGTTGCAGTCGTAGGAATACCTTATCCCCTTCTTGAAATGTGCACTCTAAACGATGTTGGTCTACCTATTGCTTCATTTGATTTTGAGCTTGATGGAGATTATCTTTTAGATGAGCTAGCATGGCGGCACGGTTCTGTAGGATTTGATCAACTACTTGCACCTTATAGCATCTAGGGATATAAGAAATAGGTGAAGGTGGGTGTTGGCCATACAATGTTTCATATGGATTCATCTTGGTGGCTTCATGATAGTTAGTATTATACCAAGATTCAGCTAAAGGTAGCCACTATACCCATTGATGCTGCTTTTCTGAAGTCGAGCACCTTGGGTATGTCCCCAAACATTTGTTGACTGCTTCATTTTGGCCATCAATTTTGGGATGATATGAAGTACTTAGTTGGATTTGGGTGCCTTGTAGCTTGAAAAGTTCTTGCCAAAATCTGTTGGTGAAAGTCGAGTCACGATCAAACACAATGGAACTTGGCATGCCATGCAATTCCAAGATCTGGTCCATGAAAGCTTGAGCCACCAAAGTGGGGCCAAATGGGTGGGGTAGAGCGCAAAAATGAGCACATTTAGAAAGTTTTTCCACAACCACCATGATGACTGATTTGTTGCTTGACTTCATGAGACCAGTGATGAAATCCATAGAAACATTCGTCCAGATGAAGGAAAGGATTAGAAATGGTTGTAAGGTTCTTGGTAACTTGACTATTTCTCCTTTGTGGCATTCACACACATCACATTCAGCTACAAAATTAAGAATGTCAGTTTTCATGCCCATCCTAAAGAAAGAACAACAAGTGCTAGCATAAGTCTTATGAAATACTACATGCCCTGCAGTGGGAGATGAGTGCAACTTTTCCAAAAGGCAAGTTTTGAGAGTGGATGTCAGTGATATAACTACTCAATCCTTGTAGCAAAGAATCACATCCTTCCAAGAGTAGACAAAGGAGGAATTAGGATCTTCTCTCAAGTTATTAACGAGTTGGGAGAGAGAGGGATGTGAAAACCATTCCTTGCGATCTTCTTCAATCCAATCTGGTATGGGATGAGAGATTGATAGTAGGGTGCTTTCATCCTCAAATTGGTGTGATAAAGCATCCGCTACTACATTCTCACGCCGTTTCTTGTAAAGTATCTCATAATCATATCCCAACATTTTGGCCAACCGTTTATTTTTTTGTGTCAAGGATAGACGTTGCTCCAAAAAATATTTTAGGCTTTGATGGTCTATGCGGATTTGGAACCGCCACCCCAATAAGTATGGTTGCCAGGTATCTATTACATGTAAGATGGCGATCATCTCTTTCTCATAGGTAGATTGTCCGAGATGTTTCCCACTCAGTTTTTTGCTGGTGAAAGCCAAGGGTCGACCTTACTGCATTAAGACAGCACAAATATCAGTATCTGAAGCATCACATTCAAGCACAAAAGATTTGGTGAACTCGAGTAGTGCCAATACTCGAGTGGAACACATGGCTTGTTTGAGAGCCACAAATGCCTGTTGTGCTGCATCAGTCCAGAGGAATGAATTTTTCTTGAGAAGGTTAGTGAGGGGTCTAGTGATGCAACCATAATTGCAGACAAATTTGTGATAGTAGCCAGTGAGACCCAAGAATCCCCTCAAACTCTTCAAGGTTTTTGGTTGGGGACAATATTACATTGCCAGTATCATTTTCATATCAACCATAACACCTTCCGACCCACAATGTGTCCCAAATACTTGACTTCTTCCATGCCAAAAGAGAACTTGGACAATTAGACAAATAATTTTTCTGGAGCAGTTGCAAGATCAAGTCTACATGTTGAAGATGTTTTTCTTAGGTTAGGCTGTAGATGAGAATGTCATCAAAGAAAATGAGGACAAATTTTCGGAGATATGGTTTCAGCAGGCGATTCATGACGCTTTTAAAAGAATATGGGGCATTACAGAGACCAAATGGCATGACCAAGAATTCATAATGGCCTTCATGAGTTCGGAAATTAGTCTTGGGAATGTCTACTTCTTTCATGCGTATTTGGTGATAGCCAGAGCGAATATCTAGCTTAGTAAAGAATTGAGCATCATGTAGTTCATCAAGAAGATCATCAACAACCAAAATAAGGAATCTGTTTTTGACAGTGAGCTTGTTCATGGCCTGAAAATCTAGACACATGTGCCATTCCCCATCTTTCTTGAGCACCATGACCACTGGTGATGAATAAGGAATGATGCTAGGATGAATAACATTGTCTTCAAGGAGTTCCTTGATGATTTTTCAATTTCATTATTTTTGGCGAAAGGATATCAATATGGCGCACATTCGGTGATTGTGCCCCAAGGACCAAAGTGATCTTATGATCATGTTCCCCTCTAAAGGATGGAATCTCTTTAGGTTTGTCAAATACCTGCTAGTGGCGGTTTAAGACCTGTTGCATCTTAGGATGAATATGAAGAGTAGTGGATTCTATGACCTGGATGGCATTAAAATGGGCGATGACTCCATGATGGCCCTTTTTCAAAAACTTTTACATTCGACGCGAGCTGAGGATAGAAGGAGAACCTCCCTAGAGTCCACGAAGTGTATGAATGTGGTTGTTTTACTTAAAGCTCATATATAACTCCTGGAAGTCCATTGTGATTGGGCCTAGAGTGTGAAGCCATTCAACACCCAAGACAATGTCACAACCACGCATGTTAATTGCAAACATGTGGATCTTTAGGTGGTAGTCTCCCTTTGAAGTTTAATATTTTTGCAACAGCCTTCACATTTCATTGTCCCCCCATCAGCAATAAGGACATGGAAATTAGAGATTTGCCTTACAGAACAATGAACAACTTCAATGACTCTCTTATGGATAAAGTTATGAGTGTTGCCAATATCAATCAATACTACTACAGTGCGATGTTTAAGAAAGCCTCTAATTTTAAGAGTTTGGGGTGAAAAAATGTGCGCCAAATCATGTAGCAAGATAACTGGTTCATTTGGAAAAGTTGTGAGGTCATTGTCCTGTTGCGTATCCTCAACTTCGTCCTCTGGCTTCCCAAGGGGTGGGGCTTCCTAAGATGAGTTGTGATCAATAACATCAATTTGAAATAATTTTGGTTCCTTGCATTTATGCCTCGAGGAGTATTTTTCATCACAGTAGTAGAAAAATCCTTGTTTTCTTCTTTCAACCATTTCTATTAGAGACACCTTTTGAACCTTAAGTGTTTGGGTAGGGCCCTAAGCCTGGGTGGAACACCCCTTGGCTATGAAATTTGGATGAGTATACTAGCTAGCTAAAGCATGTTCCACTTTGATAGCCTTTGTGCAAGCATCTATCCATGTAGGTGGGTGATGCATCCAGACATGTGCTTGGATGGCTTCTTTGGGACCACTTATGAAACATTCCAAGTAGAATTCATCTCCTAGACCTTTTTTTCGGATGGCCAATGTCTCAAAGGCTGCAATGTAGTCTTTTAATGTGCCTGTATCTCGAAGCTTAGTAAGATGGCCCAAAAAATTAGATTCTTTGTCAAAGCAGTCACAAAGGGATTTTGAGAACACCTGCGAAGTTATGTTCTTAGGATAGCATTTTGCATGCCACTACCACCATTGCCATCTCTCTTGGTCCAGGTAAAGGGATCCCACATGTAGTTTAGGTGGATCATTGCAGATATTATTCAGAATGAAATATTGTTCCATTTATGCTACCCATACTGCCAGGTTATAGCCATCAAATTAAACATGTCCACCTTAGGTGGCTGAGGGTAGGAATGTTGGTGATTTCCATGGAAGTGAATATGATGGCTAGATTCTCCTTCAAGGTGTTCATCAATACTATGTGCCTCTTGATGCAACCTCGGCGTGTTCTTAGTAATGTTTTCAATGAATTGTGTAATTTTCTACAGAGATCCTCTTGGAAAGTATGCAACCGTTTTCAAGGTGCTTGATCTTCTCATAGGCCATGACTTGAGCTCTATTTTCTACCGTACACAAACCTCAGTCACTTAATGTCACTCCAAAAAAATTTGGACCACCAGAAAATTGAAGCTAACAAACAAATGATACTACTGTGATCAGCTCGTCATCCTGAATCTTATGGGCTAAGTTTCTTGTCAGCCTCCCAGGAAGGCCTCAATAATTTTTTTTTTTAACTCAAAAAAGAGTTTTACTCTCCGTTGATTAATACTACAATGGCCAAATTCCAGAAAACTTGATCCTACCCAATGTCCTGTGAAAATCAGGCCCATATTATAGTAGCCACAAGCCTCACTGCGCAGAGGGCCAGATCACCCTACGAAACCCCAATGGCTGAATCTGAGTTGGACTATACCGGAATAACCCCAACTGATGGATTTGATTGGTGCAGTGGCGATAGAACCCCAACTGTTAGATCTTAATTGTACTGCAGTGGTAGAACCCCAACTGCTAGATCTTAATTATACTGCAGTGGTAGAACCCCAACTAGTGGATCTTATTGTTGTGACAGTGGCAAAACCCCAACTGCTAAATCTGAATTGTACTGCGAAAGTAGAACCCTAACTGGTGCATCTAATCTGAAAAATAAGATAATGGGCGATCTTCAGAGAGTCGAGGGAACTATGGTCACAAAGAAGTGTCAAGTGCTATAGATCACAATATACATAAGGATCCAACAAATAGGATAATGGGCGATCTTCAGACAAATAAGATAATGGGCGATCTTTAGAGAGTCGAGGGAACTATGGTCACAAAGGAGTGTCAGGCGCTACAGATCACAATATACATAAGGGTCCAACAATAGTACTCATCCTAATATTTCAGGGCACTAACTAAGGAGGATCAACCATACCCTTAGCTATACTACCCAACTACCCTATTTTACGCGCAAGTAATCTCCCTGAGTGCTCTTCTCAGTTTACTATAGCAGCAAGATGACCGATGACTTACCTAAGGCGAGCTTTCAGGTGAGCCTAGGGGGCTTCTGATATACCCAGAGGGTACATGGAAGTGTAGTCTATGCTCGGTTCTATCTAACGCACTACTACTCGAAGGGGTACCCATAGGTGTTATAAGGGAGTCTAACAAGCGTGACCACCTCTTGTATTTCCTGCGTACATGCCTCCCCAAATCTATGGGTTTATGCGCTCAATGACAGATCTCGTGGTTCAAAGACATCAGGAACACATCTCTAGCCTAAAACAAATTCTGCCAAAAATGGAGGTACCACTGGCCCTAGAAAGTGCTTTGATACCACTTGTTATGCTCTTTAAATGTGAGAAATTCTAGAATACCAAATATGCGAAGAAATAAAACTGAGAACACAAAATAAAATGAGAAAAACAACTAGTATTTTATTATTTAGATACAAAAGAATGTTCACTTGCCTCTTTGAGGGGGCAACCTCTAGCAAAGAAGAGCTTGATTACAAAATAAGACTCGAAGATAATTCCCTTCTAACTACAGCTATTTATAGCTAAATGACCTTCAACAACCTAAAGACTAGTGGTCCTTTACATAACATGAGTTAACTATGTTATTTATTAATTATGGCCTGTTTGCAACTAACTGTGGTCCCTTTCTTAAATATGGGTTAACCACTTACAAATATTAATACGAGCTTTATTGAATCTTTAACTAACTCTGACTATAACTCGACCCTATTGGGTTTATTACATGAATAAAGGGGCTAGGATTGGACCCTAACATCTCAAAACAAGTCTCTAAGAAAAAAAATTGATCTTGATAACTCGAGGAAAAAAAATTAAATCCCTAGAAAATAATTCATGCAAGTGAGGGCTTGATGTAAAAAATTTGAAATATTTACAACTTATATACTTCTTGGATTGGCTAGTATGGCCCATTTATGAAATTCCATACTTTTTATAGATTTAATGGAACTAAGTTGACTAAAATTTGTGTTCCCTATCAATAGTTAGCAATCTTCTAAAACTCTAGTCGTCTTAGAATAAAAACCATAGAAAACTTGCGAAATTTAAATACAAATAATTTCACTTCTTAGACTCTATTTTGGATTTTATTTTTTTTGAATTGGTTATTTTCCTAAGAAGAATTTAGTTCTTGAATTGTATTCTTGAAATTATGCATGTAGCATTTTATAAATTGACCTAAATTCCATTATATTCCTTTCTTCTATCAAAAATTAACAAAAAAGGAGAAAAAATCTTGCACTTTCTGCCCAAAATGTCTATCATTTTCTTCCCAAGAAAGAGATATAATATCACTTTTAGTCTAATTCACTTGAATAATAGTGAAACCCTTAAAATTTAAGGAAAAAGAGCGATAAACCCAAAGAAATATCTCTTTCATAATATAACATAGAGAGCTATGTTCACCCTCTTCAAGGGACAACCTCCAAAGTCAATGCTCTAGATGCAATCAAAATTATTAAGAAACCTTAGATAACCTTATACTCAACACATATCTATCCATAGAGAATATTAAGTAACTATGCACCCACTTATAATGAGATCCTACTAACTAATTTGGGCCTTATTAACAAAGATAACCATTTTCATAATGAGTGAGTACTAACTAAGTATTTAATGGGCCACATACACTAATATTGTATCTACATAAGGTGTTTATGGCAAGAACCTAAAATTGTTTCAAAGGAATAAGTGACATTAAACTATTAGTCGTAAGAACTTTTTTTTCAAGGTATACCATGAGGTAATCACTCTTTGTATGAAGCTTGTGTTGATTTTTTTTACTATAAATATGATAGTTTTTGAAATAGTGTTAAGCTCCATCCTAGGGTGTTTTTATATGATGGTTCCTCTTGTCAGAATCATCCAAAAAAGTGTGAGAGATACATTTGTGGAAGTAAATTTATACCTACAACCTCAATAAGGCTTTTTTATTTTTTTTAATTATCAGCATCGCCAATAATATGGAAATTTTGAGGAGAGACCCTTAAGTTTGTTAGAGCACATCGGTTATTCTTTCATAATGGTTAGACTATTTCTCAACTAATAAACATTGTAGTTATCCTTCCCTGTTTAGATAAATTTCCATATGCTTCCATGGTAATTCTTTCCAACACTTGAGTAAATTATATCCGCTTTAGGGAGCTTTATTTTCCATGAATTGAAAAGGTTCTTGAACCCTAAACCTTCATGTCATTTTTTTGGTAAGTTTAATCTTTAAAATAACCTTGATGAGTTCCTACTCATTCAAGTAGGGAATAGGATTAATTGGACATTGATCTTGTTATAAATCTATTCACTAAATAATTGTTTCAATTTTAAGGCTCAAATAATTTTACCCTTTATTACAATTGGATGACTCAAGTAGACCCTCTAGTGGCCCCACCCACATGGAACATTCCAACTCCTAGTACTTCTGAAGTAACAAATACTAATGAAGGTAGTTGTTCATAATATTTTGAAAGAGAAAGGCATTTTGGTAGGTGAAAACCCTAACCCCAAAATACCTAGTTCTAAAGGACCTAGTTTTGACTTGACCTAGGAAGGCATAGGCCCTTTTAACTAGAAAGCATGTGGATATTGAGAATGTGTTAAATTCTCTACGTTGACTAAAAAGGAATTTTAACTATATTTATTTAATTTTTGGCTTTTTTTTTACACTACTTTTTTGGTATATTATAATCTAATCTCAATTAAGTGACTAAGGTTATAATAAATTTTTTTAATGAATTAACGTCTTATATTGTTTTTTCTTCATAAAATGGGTAGATTGTTCATTGGAAAAATTGGAAGCGAGTTAGATCCCATACATTCTTGGAGAGAAATCTCTCAGAGTTGTTCATCATGTTAACCTAAAGAAGGATCCCATTACTACAAACATTATTTACATGTGAGATTTGAACATAGCTTATACTATAGACATTCCAAAAGAGCTTATACTATAGACATTCCAAAAGACTCCACCATACTCTATTGACCAATATATATATATATATATATAACTTAGAAGGAAACTACTATCTGCTACTATCAGGTTTGATTTCTCCTAAGTCCTCGTCCTTACTCGTGACCAGTTCTTCTATGCTGCAAAACCCAAGTTCCAAGTCCTGAATTCCAGTGCCCACGAAACCTTCATCTTGAGGGACAAATCCGTCCCCAAATCCAAAGACTTCTTTTAGCACCCCAACCATGGCCGTCTTGATCTTAACTTCAATGTCTTCTACCTTGAGACCCAGGCTTATTACCTCTATATTCAAAATTTCCATGCTTTTCTATAGTAATTCCATGTCTTTACAAAGACCCGACAATTGGGCATATAGAACCGCCATATTGTCATTAATTTCTTTCACTATTTCCTTTATGACATGCTTGCAAGATCTATCAACCACGCCCTATCCTGCTGTGACTTGACCATGCTTCACCACCACTTCCATTGTTGGCGGGTGCTATTTTCTTGGCAATTAATACTTGAACTGATAAGATCATATGATTAACCATGCTCAACTAGCTGCTATAAATATTATCCTCATTCATCCCAACGTTCATTTTGGTATTTTCTTTCATAAATGAGAATTGATTATCCATCATGGTGAAACAACTACCCTCTGTCTCATCCATCACCAAAACAAGCCTAGAACAAATACCGATGGTACCTGCCCATCCCATGAATGAAACTGTAATAAATCTCCAAGTATAAACCGAGGACAAAAATCACACCCATCACAGATCATGGAGTTTGAATCCACCTATCACACCTGTTCAATAACTTCCCACTGACTGCTCCTACAACCAATGCACTGTAGTAGGCCATCGGGTTGTTGACCTTAATAACTGCTAGCATGATGTTCTGCATGCCCATACACTAGTTGTGCTACACAGGTATGATAGTTTTATATCGAATCATCGGATGTGACATATTCCAACTGAGTGGTTAGTTCGTAAGGAGCCTTACTCTAATTCCACCTCGATGTTGGCTTGTGCATCCACCACATGGTTGTTGGCACCCAACACAAGGAACATTTTAACATTTTCAATATTTTTTAAGCGATAACTTATCCTTATAATGATAGGGGAAGTTTCATATTCGAGGTGGTTCTCATTCTCGGTGGGCCTCAAGCATTTTTGGATTACCATAATAGAATCACCAATATTTATCAATTTCCTAATACCCTTAGAGATGTTGATATTCAAACCCTGCCAAAGAGAAAGAGCTTCTTCTTGATTGTTCACAAAATTTCCAAGTCCCCATGCAAAATTTAAGTTTTTATTTTCTTCGAGGTTTGCTATCACCCCTCCTACTCTAGCCTCCCCAGAATTAACATCTTATATATCATGAAATACATAAATATTTTATTCTCTATAGTAAATTCAATACAATCAAGAGAAGAGATGTGTAGCCATAAGTTTTAATAGTTTTCCTAATAGATGGTTTTTAGGGTAAATGTTTTGTATTGTATGTATGCAATTTTTATTATTTATATTCTGGTTGTTTGATTGCAAAGGTTTAAAACTTATAGTAGTTAGTATGATACGACAAGATATATCATATCATGGGGATCTCTCGCTCATTATAATTGCATTCTCATGATAATGATATAGTTGTCTATGTCAATGGTAAGATCAAGTGCCCCTAAAATTTCACCTTTCATGAATGGTTGATTAAGCATTGATATATGAAAAGAAATAGTCATTTCAATGTTCTCAATAAACTAGAATGGGGATAAGATACACAGTCTATAAGAAGGTTTCAATGAAAATGATATAATAGTAGATCCAAGACTTTTGATGACCCTAATAAAAAAGATATTTCCCTCCATAAGTTGAAAACAATTACTAGGTCATTATTTGAAACTTACGAGAGACATTGAAACTTTTAGGAGCTAAATTTTGTAGATGGGTTAATTTTCCATACTTTCTTTCAAAGAAAGAAAAATCTAATTTCCATTTTTTGTAAAAATAGTTGACCAAAATTTTATAGGGACTACTTAAAATAATTAAAATCTTCAATATTTTAACAAAAATATCACCAAACATTTATAATTTGCATGTTAGGGACTAGTCAGATTCATGAAGGTTTCTACACTTAAAGATAAATTTCCATAATTAAAGTTTTCCTTTATAAGAGGTCAAAATTGCAATGTTTCTTTATGCATAATATTATATGTGTCTTGGCCATACACTAAATATGTGTCTTCTAGTCATTATGATGGATAATATAGAGTTACGATGTTAATCTCCTCTTCACTAGTCAAATTTTGTTGGAATTATGATAAATGTGTTGTCCTTGATGGCAACTCACATAGATGACAATTCACAGTGCAACAAGTTAACAATGAAGGATTATAGATTAGACTCTAAAGATTGAAGAAAGAAACTAGTTTAATATGTATACGTAGGTCCACTTTGTCAAAGGAGTGTATAAACACAAGTTCACAGAAAAAAAAGAGCCTATACGTATGCACTCACTTTCACAGAAGGAAAAGTGTGTATGGGATGGAAAATCAAAGTTTTGGTCTGAGGTATTGGTCCGAGGTTTTTGTCTGAGGATTTTGGTCCGAGGTTTTTGGTCCAAGGTTTTTGGTCCAAGGTATTGGTCCAAGGTTTTGGTCAAAGGTATTGACAAAGGATCTAAGTATCTAAGGAGGAGAAGATCAAAGGGCTAAGTGGGAAAGGAATGAATATCTTATGAAGAGTTAGATCAAAACCAAATATGCATGTTATGGGTTTTTGGTGCTTTTCTTAATCTGAACTAACGATGTACCTAACTGGTTGATGATGGATGAGATCTAATGATGGATCAGGATCATAAGACATGAAATGAATTATCATTATGTGTTCTAAACATGGATAGTTTAGATTTGAATACTAACACATGTCTTATTTTGTAAATGTTATGATCTGGGTATGACTAAAGTCTGGAATAGTTGTGAAGTTTTAAGTTAGTATTTGCAGATCTATACGCTGATTTTCTTTGGTAAAAGCATGTATACATGTTGTTTCGGCACATCTAAGTAGCGTATACATTATGAAATATGATGTTTTAAGTTGCAGTTGGTTTTGGTTGCTAATACAAAGTTTTGGGTTGATCCAAGTGGCTCCAGGACGACACACAGGACAAAGAGGTTTTATGAACGCTCGAAAATCAAAGTGTTTAGGATTATGTCAACCCAGAACCAGAACGTATACCTCGTCTTCCTAATTCCAATAGTGTCAATGGCACTCCAATCTGAGTCCAGATGATGAAGTTATCGCGAAAAGAGATTGCCTTGGTTCCTTTGAAAAAGGAGGCATTTCCTCTAAAAAATGGGTCTAAAAGCCTTATAAGGCAAATCAAAATCAGAGGGTCCAAAGGGGTGGACTTAAGGCAGGCGGACAGGAACCCCCGAGCAAGGATCTTCAATTAATCGGAGTCGGGGGCATGCTATGTGCGATATCAAGACTTTAGAACCATTGACATGCGATATAGTGATTGCCGATATTGGCGTCGGTGATCAGCATCGGTGATCGGTGTCGGTGATTAGTGTCAGCGATCGGCGTTGACGGATGTGAAAGGCAGGACCCCTCGGTCGTAGCGATGCGATATGTCGATGGCAACGTGCAATCTCAGCCGTCGGATTGAAAATATATCAACGGTCAGGATCAAATCGGTGTATCAGCGATCAGGGAATATGTGTATCGACGATCGGCAATTAGTGATCCCCCAATATACAAGGCCATTGACATCAGCAATAGCGACAACAATAAAGGGCTGGACTCGATGGATTTATAGACCCATTTTCATGAAATTTGAAGTCTGGTCTTTTGGATTTTTCAATGTTTCTATGTATTTTGATTTTGAACGAAAAAAGGCTATTTATATGGTTTTGTTGTGCCAGCCGAACCTTCCGCTCAAATGTATTCTATTCTAAACCAACAGACTCCACATTTTAAGTAGCCTTGCCACAAAAATGTGTTATAAAACACGATGAATTACGAGAGCCTGAGTGCTAGAGAGCTCGAGAGCCTGAGTGCTAGAGAACCCGAGAGCCTGAGTGCTAGAGAGCCCGAGAGACTGAGTACTAGAGAGCCCGAGAGCCTGATTGCTACAGTGCCCTGGAGCCTAAGTGCTAGAGAGCTAATGAGGAGGCTGCGCCTAACAGAGAGCTGCAAAACGAGAGGGCCAGACAAAGACAGAGATAGTCAGACAGTGTCACGAGTCACTCATAGAATCCAGAAAGCCAGAGCTCCGCAGAGCCCAGAGTCGCAGAGCTTGATTGAGACAACGTGATAAGGTGAGCCAAAGAACCAAGGGCTCAGGCAGAGTCACAAAACTACAGCGACATAGCCAGAGCGCTACAAAGCCAAATAGCCAGAGAGATACATTGCAAAGAGTCCAGATCAGTCTTCTTCTTACGATCGATGCTGTGAGATCGTTGGTTCAGCAAGCTTCAACACTTTGACAGCTTTTGTTTCAGATTCCCAGATTGTGACAAGCCGGAAAACTATCGATGCAAGGGGAGCCAAAGTCCAGATTGGTAATGGGCCCTGCCTAGACATCGACAATGTGAACAACGTATTCACTGTGGATTTTTTTTGCTAAGGATATGAATATAAAGCTTCAGATGCCTCTTGTTGTGAGGCATATGATGTGTTCATGTACTTCTTCTTTATGCATTATGCTACATAGATCCTTGATTGATGTTGATGTACGATCTTGTTTATTGCATGTTGTCATGATTCCTTGCTTGATTTGATGGGGAATCTTCTATGTGATGTACTTGTTGTCATAACTCATCATGTTATGTTTTGATATCCCTTGTTGCATTTTGTTGGGATACTCTTATTGTCGTCATGCATGTTTTGCATTCAGATCCCTTTTGTGCCATGTTGGTGGGATACTCATCATGCATGTTTTTGTGTCATACTGATAATAGTCTTTTGATTGAGAGTTCCACTTGTGGAACATCTCTTAGAGCCACTCCAGGGTGAGGGCATTTTTCCTAGTATGATCGCGACATCATCTCTTGTGTACATCACCATTATTGACAGCACATAATGCAGTGGTTTACACCAACTTGACACCTGGCTTGGAGACGTAGTCCCTCTTGGATGAACTCTGTTATCAATGCTTATGTTTTCATGTGTTGATGATTGTCTTGTTCCTCTTCTTTTCTGCATGCAGATGTATTCATTAATGCTCTTTTAAAATGAAATTTAACACATCATGAAAAATAAAGGTCTTGGAAGGGTCCTTCGTCACACCCGGACATGGATCATGGGTTCTACTCTGTTCTGGTGACTGTGTTCTAGTCACAGTGTTCTGAATCTTCAGATTCATTGAATGTGATTTACTTGAGTGGTGATAGGTTTTCAGTGATTGCTTGTATTGTAGTGGTGATTGATTTTGAGCTTCAATGTTGCTGATGGGTCCAGTATGAAAATTGGATGAAATGTGGCCTTCATATTGTGTTGTGTACTATGATTATACAATATGAAAATTTATGAAACATGGTCCCTGGAGGAAGAGAGAAGGTCATAGCCTTCTATAGGTCGACGCCTATGTACTAGTAAACATGTTGGCCAATACAAGAGCAAGGGGTTTGGAGTTCTCTTCTAGTAGTAACTCGAAAATGAGTGAAGGTTGAAGCCTTCTGTAGGCTGGCGCCTACGTACTAGTAAACATATCGAATAGTACAAGAGATAGGGGGTTGTAGCTCCCTTCCAGTAGAAGTTGGAGAAAGGGAGAAGGTTGTAGTCTTGTGCAGGTGGATGATTGCATTCCGGTATGAGTCTACACCATTACAAGATTGTAAACAGGTTTTTCTTATATTAAAAGAAGACAAAGACAACCATAGCAAGTGGTTTTTGTATCGCATTGGGTTTCCGCCTTAAATCTTGGTGTTCATGTGTGTTTCTTATGTGTGATGGTTTATTTTTTTTATTACTGCACATGGCTACTATTTAAATGGTTAATAAAGTAATGATGCATTGATTAAACATCAACATATGATGAATCAACTGAATCATAAGTTCACTAGATATACGTTGGTTGCCTTAAAGACAGTTGCATGCACACACAAGTTCCCTTCATTGAAGTAGCATATATAAATCTGAGTATCAAATGAAAATTTTATTGACTTGATAAAAATTGATTCATCCTCCCCCCCTCTTAGTACTATTTCTAACAATTGGTATCAGAGTAGGTCTTTCAGAAGAAGCTTGATCACTTGAAGGAGATCCATAGAAACAATGGGAAAGAAGTTAAAGAAGAAAGCGCCTCAGAAGAAGAAGACATCTCAAAGAAACAGTGATAGTAGGAGAGACAATTGGCTGTTAGGTAGAAGCACGTATTTAGACTCAGAACCACCTCATATTGAAGATGAACAAGCAAAAGAAGTATCAGGTACAAATTTTTGGTCTTCTGGTGATACTTTTCTCTATTCATGCAATGTTGAAGATATTGAAAGTGATAGTGAAAGAAACATGGAGGCAGAAGTTAAAGGAATCATAGATAAAATTAGAGATCAACAAGATCTATTTAACAAAATGGAGTATGCCTTCAGATAAGAAGTTACCATGTTAACAACTCAATTAGAGGAAGGAAACAAAGTAAGGAAGCAGTACAAGGAAAACAAAGATCAATGTCAAAAACTGCAGGATGAAGTGACATCATTAAGAAATGAAGTAAATGAAAAGAGTACAACAGTCAACTTAAAGATAGATCCAGTTACTATGAAATTCTTGAAGCTAAGATCACCTCTCTAAAATAAGATCTTGAAAATTGAAATAAGCATAATGAAGAACTACCTCAAGCAGATGAAGAACAAGAAAATGAGATTCTCAAATTAAAGCAATAGTGGAAGCAGGAAGAAAGGTTGAAGAAATAATGAAGAAGCAATATCTAGAAAAACAAGAGAAATATTAGGTTGAGGAAAATATCTTAAAAGGTAAATTAGAAGAAAAGGATAAACTGTTATAATTTCAAGATAGTACTAAGATTTTGGACAATATTCTTAGTAGTCAAAGGTCTCCTACCATCAAAACTGGTCTTGGTTTTCATGAAACTGTTGAAAGTGAATCTATCTCACAAGATGAGGCAAGGAACTCTAATGCAAATACTGAAATGATCAACTAGGAGATAAGGGGTCAACCCCATCAGCAACCAAGGAAAGAAAGTATTCAAAGAAAATCATTTACTCATAACTATGGAAGTGATAATCGGTTCTTTACTCTGATAAATAATGTTGAATGTTTTATATGTCATCATTTTGGACATATTGCACCCAGATGCAGAAGTATAATGGTTCAATATCATCACATAGAAATATCATCAGTTTCCAGGTACTTTAAGGAGTATTGTTTTTATTGCAATATGTTTGGTCACAAAGCTATTGATTGCAACTGATTGAATATGAAACATATAAGATGTTATGCTTGTAACAAGTTTGGGCATATAACAAAAGAATGTAGGATAAAATTTCGGCCAATATACCAAAAGGAGAAAACATCATCACACTCCAAGGTATGGAAGGTGAAGAAAGTATAGTCAGAAAGATGTGGCATAGCTCAGTATACAGACATAACAGACTTAGGGGGAGCTGAAAGTGTGAAACTTCAGAATTCCAATTCTCTTACACATTTGTCATGAAGACAAATCATGTATATACACGACAAGTTGCATAGTCATGTATATGTTGTTTTGTTGAAGAAGTAGTGGGAAAGACTCATAAAAGTGATCTGATATGGTTCAGGCAATTATCAATTATATTTTCTGTCTAGATGATTGATTACTACAGTCCGCGGATGTTATTTAGAAATTATTTTTGATCCTCATAAGTTTTTTATGACTTGATGTATATTTGATTGATGATGATGCCTTGACGATTCTTACTGATATTTGCAATGATCACATCTGACAGTGAACAGTTGACACAAGTTCAGGGGAGCATATGTTTCTAATAATGCATTGTTGGCATTATATTAGAAGACCTTGGTACATGATGATACTTATGTTTCTTGATCCACATAGTTGTTTGATTCAAGTGACTCTTTTGATCATGGATATATATACAGGTTGTTGATCTTGATGTTGTTGATAGATACTTATGGTGCAGATCATATATGGTGTATGATAGTTGATGATGACTATCATGGTCTTGTTTAGATCGTTGGTCCTTGTTATAAATGTCATGTATATCATTTGATGTAAAGGTCATGAAAGTACCTAATTTGTAACCCCACTATGCCTGGGAAGGATGATGTAATAATTTTTATTTCAGTCATGTATAAACATTTTGTATATCCCCACTTGGTTGGGTGGATGAGTCAAATTTGGCATATCCCCACTTGGTTGGGTGATTGATGTATGTATGAGTCATTGGTCTTATGGAAGACATACTCATTTAGTTGATTTATAGAATCATGTTATTCTTTTAAAAAATATCCTTGTAGACTTTGCATGTGCTTAGGGGGAGCATGGACAGCATAGTGCATCTCTAAGGGGGAGAATATCTTGGTCCACCCTTTGCCCTGTCAAAGGGGGAGAGTATCTCGGTGGTGTGGTTGCCATAGTGTCTAAAGAGGGATATTGGTAGCATTATGATACAGGTGTTGTACTTGATGGCAACTCACATAGATGACAGTTCACAGTGAAACAAGTTAACAACAAAGGATTACATATTAGACTCCAGAGATTGAAGAAAGAAAGCAGTTTAAGATGTATACACAGTTCTACTTTGTCAAAGGAGCATATACACACAGGTTCACATAACAAAAAGAGTGTATGCGTATGAACGCACTTCATAGAAGGAAAAACGCGTATAGGATGGAAAATTAGGGTTTTGGTCGAGGTATTGGTCTAATGTTTTGGTTCGAGGTTTTTGGTCTGAGGTTTTTGGTCCAAGGTTTTTGGGTTGAGCTACTGGTTAGAGGTTTTGGTATGAGGATTTTTGTCTGAAGTTTTTGGTCTGAGGTGTTTGGTCAAAGGTATTGGTCTAAGGTTTTGGTCTGAGGTATTGACAAAGGATCTAAGTATAGGAGGAGAAGATCAAAGGGCTAAGTGGGCAAAAAATGAATATCTGATGAAGAGTTAGATCAAAAGAAAATATGCATGTTATGGGTTTTTGGAGCTTTGCTTGTTCTGAACCAAGAATGCACCTAAGTGGTTGATGATGGATGAGATCTAATGATGGATCAGGATCATAATACCTAAAATAAATTATCATTATGTGGTCTGATCATGGATGGTCTAGATCAAAATGCTAATGCATGTTTTATTATGTAAATGTTATGATCTGGGTATGACTAAAGTCTGGAATAGATGTGAAGTTTTAAGTTAGTATTTACAAATCTATACGCTAGTTCAGTTTGGTAAAAGCACATATACACGTTGGTTTGGCACATCTAAGTAGCATATACATTATGAAATATGATGTTTGAAGTTGCAGTTAGTTCTGGTTGTTAATACATAGTTATGGATTCTGCTCTATGTTCTCGTGACTGTGTTCAGGTGACAATTTTCTAAATCTTTGGATTGATTGAATATGATTTACTTCAGTGATGATAGGTTTTTAGGGATTGGTTGTATTGCAATAGTGATTGATTTTGAGCTTCAATGTTGCTGATGGGTCCAGTATGAAAATTGGATG
This sequence comes from Pinus taeda, assembly GCA_000404065.3. Classification (NCBI taxonomy): domain Eukaryota; kingdom Viridiplantae; phylum Streptophyta; class Pinopsida; order Pinales; family Pinaceae; genus Pinus; species Pinus taeda. The sequence goes on from APFE031722001.1 coordinate 164,387, forward strand.
AAACATGGCCTTCATATTGTTTTGTTGTGTACCAGGAGTATCCAGTCTAAAAATTTATGAAACATGGTCCCTGGAGGAAGAGGGAAGGTCATAGCCTTCTGTAGATAGGTGCCTACGTACTGGTAAACATATCGACCAGTACAAGATAAAGGGGGTTGTAGCTCCCTTCCAGTAGCAACTGGAAAATGAGTTAAGGTTAGAGCCTTCTGTAGGTTGACACCTACGCACGAGTAAACATATCAGCTAGTACAATATCTAGGGGGTTGTAGCTCCCTTCCAGTAGAAACTGGAGAACAATAGAAGGTTGTAGCCTTCTCTAGGTGATTGCTTGTGTACTGGTATGATTCTACACCAGTACAAGATTGTAAAAAGGTTTTTCTTATATAAAAGAAGACAGAGACGACAACAGCAGGTGGTTTTTGTCCCACATTAGGTTTCCACATTAAATCTTGGTGTTCATGTGTGTTGCTTATGTGTGATGGTTTATTCTATTATTACTACACATGGCTACTATTTAAATGGTTAATAAAGTACTCATGCACTAATTAAATATCAACATATGTACTGCTACATAGCTCTCCATCCTACTATTGTGTCTTACTTGGCCACCATTGCCACATTAACCACTAAGAATGAGCATCTGAGTGATCTCCATATTGAGAATTTGAGAATTAATTCTTGGTCCACTTGCATACTCCAACGAGGCTCTCCATGCTTATTCATGGATCATAGAGTTGGATTGTACATTAGGATGGCTTATCTACACATCGTGGCCCTTGCTTCTTTGACCCAATGATCTTTGCAGTCACCATTACTCCTACAACACCAACCTTCTGCATGCATTTACTCAACTGCTAACCCATTCTCCCAACATTCAATGATCCTTTGTGATTCTATATTGGATATTTTACACCATAGTGCAAATTCAGAGTCCAAACATTTTGTAACTTTATTAAGAAAATGTTAGGAAAACATGAGATCACGAGGTTCCTAGCCCTTTTTTCTTTACCCCCTTCTTTCTTTCCTCCACAGGACCATTGTCTGTGACCACTCATATAGTAATTAAGTGTTGTAATATCAAATACCTCATCTATCATAACTTTTATTAAAATAAATTTTATGAAACTGCAAGGTTGTGAGATTTTGAGTCCCTTCATGCTTAACCCCTTCTTTTTTTTCCCATATGACCAAGTGTTGTGACTAGGGGAATAACACTTAGGTGCTAAGGCCTTTAGGCTTTTATCATTGGCCTATCTCCCTGTGTGTTTTCTCTCTTCCCTTGGTCCATTTGACTTCATTAACCAAGCACCAACACATCGAAGCCCCTTACATTGTATATTTTATCCAAAACACATTTAGAAAGGAGTTCGAAAATATTTCACCTCTGATATACTTCCATAACACTTAGGTGATAGGCCTTATCTATGGCCTTGGTTCTTTGGGTCCCCACTACCGTGTGCCAATCAACATCGGAGCTACCAGGGATCAGGTCGTTCACAAAAAGTAATTACAAAGGAGCTACAAAAACTCCCACCCCCAAAATTCTTCATAACACTTAGGTGCTAAGCCTGCTCTGCATACTTCGTTCTTTTTGGTCCCCACAACCAAGTGCCACTCAACATCGAAAGCTCATTGTATCGTAACTTTTTCAAAAATGAATTTGAATAAATTTAAAATGCCTCCTACCTCTGAGATGAAATCATGATGATGACATCATCGACACTCCTTAGTGGTGACACTTGTCACACAAATTTGTCATATTAAGCCACCCAAAATGATGAATCTGACTGCCATGTGTCCTCCATACTGCCACATCATGCCCACATCATCCGCCTCATTAGCTTCTAAGGGCCAATCACCTGCTGCCACATGTCTTATTGGAAAGGGAAAGGATCCCTTGGTCCTTGGTTTTCCAATGAATTTCTTTGTAAATCCTTCTCCTCAGAACTTCGATGCATTTGTAAAAGAACTACATTCATAAGAACTTACAAAATTTTGAAAACCTGAAGTTTTGAACCTCCAAGGTTCTTCTTTCTCCCCGATATTTTTTTTCTTCGAGGTTCCGATATGACTTGCTTAGTCCTTTCTATATTAGGTTCTGATGCTTTGAGCCTTCCGATATTGAGTTCAGATATTCTGCCTACCCCGATATCCAACTTAAATAAATGTCCATGGTCTTGGACCTATTTCTGATATTCGAGCTTCAAAAATTCGAAGTTCAAAAGTTCCCGAGACTCCAACCTCTGCTGAGTTTTGAATTACTACCAACTTTGGCTATGTGGTAAGACTCCTCCAACCACCTTTTAACTCTACTTTCATGGCTTAAGTCACAAACCTTTGACTGGGAATAACTCTGATCCAAGAGACCATTTATAGACTTCCACATACCATTAGAAATATCCTCCAAAGAATTTTCCAGTGGGCTTTGAGACCATTTTCTACCTAAAAATGGATGCAAACACTCTTCCATTCTTTCCACCTTCACTCTTCTTCTTCTTCCTAAAACCTACTCTTTGAAGGCTTTTTGCAAGGTTCCACATACCATTGGATAGATCCTTCGTAGAACTAGCCAACTATGCCATCTCTAAGAGTATTTGATTCGATCTCTTGAGGCAGAACCTCATCCAAAGTATGGGATTCCCAACCACCATAGTCATCATTTTATGGATTCTCTAATAAGCTTGCTACTATTGTGATTCTCTACTAGAGGCTAGAGAAACTATGGGACTCCCCCTCAAATTGACACATCAAGCACATAAATGATAACATTTGATACCATAAACATCCATGCTGGTTTGGTTGACATCAATGCCAACACACTTGCTAACTATCATATAATGGAACCTTCCCAACTTGATCTCCCAGCATGGTTTTTGACATCAATACCAACACACTTAAAACCACTAGTTATCCAAACAATTCCAATTGTCCAACATTCTCCCCCTTTGTCATTGATGACAACACCTTAACCTCATCGCTTCACTTTGGTGGCCAATCCTCATCTTGCTTCGACAATTCTCTTGCATGAAGCACTAATGGCTTTCTCTCCTCTTGCATGGGCCATCATAACCTCACCACGACTTCTCAAATAACTATCTCACCATTTGACATCAATGGAAAACGGCTTACAATCTGCTTCTTCTTCCCCATGCAATCATCAACTGTCAATGACGAGGGCCTAACTGCTAATGTGCTTTCTTCTCTGTAGACTTCTCTTCAGGGACTGATCATTGTTGCTTCTCTATAAACTGAACATATGTGGTATGTTCCCCTTGAACATATATTGCCACTGATTTTAGTGCCTCTAGTGTTTGACACCTTATGGTTTTTAGATGAATACTCTCTTTCCAATGCATACTTTTTATCAGTTAAAAGGAAACTGATACCAACTAAATTGTTCATGGTATTGTTGGTGCTGAAAATACCAATCATTAGTGATGCATTTCAACTTTCTCTTCACTATTATTGTTGCTTCATCCTCTATGCTCACTCCTCCTGAGATTCTCAATCACTTCTTCTCCCCCTAATATCATACTGCTTAAAATATGGGTTTCTTCTTAAATAATACCAATTGCACCAAACATTTTATACAAATTGGAAAATGTACCAGGAAAACTCTTATATCTATTTCTCAAAAGAAATTCTCATTTTCACAAACAGTTTTCTCCACCTGAACCCAAGACTACAAATTGACATAGTGATACCAATTGAAGGTTAAGGGACATGAAAAGATTGAACCATTTTTGTTTAACGAACAGAAGACTTCTAGGCATAATCAAATTCACAACTTAAATGAAATAAGGGTATTTCACCCAAGATGCAAACCTTTCATTTCTTGAATTTTTTTTCTTCTTGAGGCTGACAATTATTGCCTACTATTGCTATAATAGTAACTCCCTTGAAGCCAATTCTCTATGATTCTTGCATCCTCTTCCTTGCTTTTGTGTGGGGACTGATCCTATGGACCTAACTTGAATGTGTGCTTCCTACCATTCCACACTTCTTTTGTAGCTTACCTTCTTCTTTCCACAACATAAAATATTTTTGTGTACTCCCCCCTAAACCAAACTAATTGCATTCTCTTTTTCTCTTGCAATGATGATAAATTCAAAATAAATAAATGCGTTACTCTCAATAACATGTGGAATCGACCATACCTTCAAAAATCAGATGCACCTCTATGTATTTTCTTTCTAGCTTCCTACATCTAACTTATTCATCCTCCCTTGAATCCATTATCTTCCTTTACTGAAGAGAAATAAAGGATCTACTCCCACTGAGTAGATCATCCTCCTCTTTCTTCCAAACTTTCAAAGGTCGAGTCCTGACAGAAGCATTACCATCTAGCTTCTTTTTTTTCCCATGTTTGGGCTTTCTCTTGGCTACGCATGGCTGGAGGAATATTTTCCTTCACCTCCTCTTTCTTCACCCAAATACTCTTGCTACCTTTTCTCCTTATAGTCAAATCTACTACAGAGTAGGAGGATCATCCTTACTATTTATTCCTTCTCTTTTCATCTTACTCTTTTGATGGAGAGCACTAAAGACATACTTGTATTCTTGTGCTACACTATCTATTGTCATCCTTAATGGACAACTTGCTTCATTTTTCTGCATCATTTAAATGAGCTTTATCCCATTATATCTTAAGCATGTTTCCTTATGCCAAAATTTTGCCACAATTGTAGCATTAAATTTCTCTTAGGAATTAGGCAAAATAATCACCATATCTTCTAGCAATCTTGTCAAAACCTCTATCATTGCCAACATGACTTCTCCAAAACTCTTTATGCATTCTTGGGTTGCTGCTACCCAACACATCTTGTTTTATTTTATGCCATCTATAGTCCATGTATTTATGTCCAAAATTGTTGCAATAAAAACAATAACCATGAAAAGGATTTTGAGGACTAAAGATACCTTTTCTTTGAGGCCTTTGTCCTTGAGGAGGAAAGGACCTATGTTGGTTCTTCATGTGCCTTCCATGACAGTTTTCATTGTTCCCTTGCACTCTTTCTTGCAATTTCATAACTCTCTTATGTTTCTTTACTTGTTGGTGATTCTTATCCTTCTATTTTTTCTTTTTCTTCTCTTGTTGTTGATTATTCCCTTATTTTTTTATGCTATCCAACAACCTGTTTTCCCTTCTTGTTGTTGGAACCTTCAATTACCCTTACTTGGATAGCTGACCCTTCAGCCTTTGCCTTCTTGGAGCTTGTTTCTTCTTTGAAACCCAAACCAAACTTGATGAGAGGGGATATTTCTTAAGAAAGCATCTCATCCATGGAATTTTTCCTCTCTTCAAGTTTATGATATTGAGATAGCTCTTCATTTTCCCTTTCTAGCTAATGTCTCAACAAGACTACTTCATTTTGTAGTCACTCATAGTAAGCTTCTCCATAATTTACCTAATTGGTCAACATACCATTCAATCTACTAGAACCTTCTTTTTCAACATTAAGATCAACTTTTTTTTGCTCAACTTCTCGTTCTCAAGCTCATACTCATGCAACTTCTCCTTTTTCTTGAGATTTACTTCTAATAGATCCTTGATCTCTTTTAGAGCAAAGATCAACTTCTTCCTCAAATAAATTCTTTCATCTAGATGCTTTTCTTCTCTATCAAAGTTGTTGTACGAGCCACCACATAGATCTAAAATCATGTTTGTGTCCATGGAGTATTCCACGGGTCTAAGGGGTATCCCTTCTTCATCACTACTAAGGGTACTCTTATTTTCTCCTAAGGATGAGCACACCTGAGATCTCTCTTCTTCCTCTAAGGGACTCTCATTTTCTACTACTACAAATGTAGGTATCTCTTTACAACAACTAGATGTATAACTATCTTTATCTTCAAAATAAGAATGTGTACATCTAGTGGCTAAATGGCCTATCTCTTTATAATTATCATAGAACAATCACTTACCTTTAGAGCAACATAGTCTCTCTTCAAAGTCTTGATCATCCTCTCGAGAATGATGAGCAACAAATTCATTACTGGAAGGATATTCAATATGTTTAGCAACTTTCTTTTGAAATTCCCTTGCCTTCTTCTTCCTTCTCTTCTTCTCATTATGAACAACCTTTACAGATTTAGGTTCACTGCATGAGAAATAAGGTTCTTCGACCTCCTCTTAAGTTGCGTGACTTTCTCCTCCATATAGACATTACAATTTGTCTAGAATTTCCTTTCCTTACTCAAAATGCCTCACTTTATCAATATATGGCTTAGAATACCTTTCATAATCATTTCCTTGGCTTCTATATTGAACGCATTCCTCTCTCCATTCAATATAGAGCACCATACATCAACATTCAAATCCATTAAATAGGCTTCCATTCTAAACTTACATAATACATACTCTAATCCATTTAAAAATGGAACTCCTTCTACTATTAGCAAAACTTTATTAGCCATTGTTTCACTTAGATCATCCTTCTTGTGGTTAAGTTATTCCTGAAGGAACTTGGCTCTGATACTGATTGTCGGAAACAATCTTAATACTGAGAGGGCGGGTGAATCAATATTAAGGCTCATTTTAACTTTCATGCTAATTTATTTTTCATTCAAACTTGGCATCCATTATATGAGAGAAACCTTTAACAAACCATAACAGTAGCTATATAAATCAACACAGGCATACACATCATGAGCAGAAAAGATGTGAGACATGAACGTTTTATGTGGAAACCCTTTCAGGAAAAAACCACCAAAGCTTGTTGTTGTTATTGATGTAAAATAAGACTGCCTACTCTATTACATCAACTATTTGTGATCTGCCATTCACAGGAAGGACCAACTCCCTGTGATTGTTTGCTAGCACCCACTGGAAGAAAGAACCAAATACATCCTTTTCTAAAGACCTGTTGTTAGGAAACCAACTCACAAAAATATAGAAAAGATAGATCAACGCCTTAGAATTCAGCCTCTTCGAGGGGGCAACCTGCTTTACATTACACAAACGAATATTTATGTGATCATAAAAATAACTAAACCTCCCTTATATATATAGGAATCTAAGGGGTCACAATATAATCAAGTTGACATAACAGTAATAACATATAAGGGCTTAAAAATAACAATAGTGGGTTTCTATGGGGCATACTAATAACAATATGGGGACAATAGGGGCACAATAATAACAATAAGGGATACTATGACAATAGTGATGGGGGAATCACTAGTATAATAGGGGCCTAACATGCCCCTCTCCTTCCGAAAAGCATTGTCCTGAACGCTTGAGTAGTTATGGATGATTCTGTATAAAATTCTCATCCTCCCATGTGGAATATTCAGCAAATAAGTTCTTCCACTTGATGAGATACTATGAAATTGATCGATTTCGTAGCTGTCAAGTTCTTGTTTCTGTGACTGCTTCCAGTGCCAATATGATTTTTCCTTCCTCCTCAACTTCTGGCAATATTGCTTGAACTAGGAGCTAGTCACCTATAACCTTCTTTAAACATGAAACATGGAAAACTGGGTGCACTCGGGAAGCTGCAGGAAGCTCCAATTTGTATGCCATAGTACCAATCTTTTGCAACACCTTGTACAGACCATAATACTTTGGTGATAATTTATTATCCTTCTTAGCTTTCTTGAGGGAAATTTTTTTATATGGTTGTAGCCATAGGAATACCCAGTCACCTACATCAAAACTTCTATCATTGTGATGGTTATCTTCCTGTTGTTTCATTCTATTATTCGATAACATCAGGTTATCCTTTAAGAGTTGGAGAACTTGTTGTTGATGCTCGATGTGATGTTCCACTGCTTGAACCTTATATTTTTCTCTTAAATATGATGTGATGGATGATGGATGATATCCATAAAGTGCCATAAATGGGGCCATTTTTTTTGCAGTATGGAAGGAAGTGTTATACCACCATTCAACCAGAGGCAACCATTTGACCCATTGTGTTTGTTTATCAGATACAAAGAAATGAAGATATCCTTCCAACTATTTATTTACTATCTTAGTTTGCCTATCAGATTGAGGATGATAAGATGAGCTATGAGCCAAATGAGTACCGAGACAAGAAAATAATGTTGTCCAAAAATTTCCAGTCAAAATGGGATCTCTTTTGCTTACAATAATCTTTGGGTTTCCATGTAGCTTTTGAATTGTTTCCATAAATGCAGTAGAAACTATACTGGCTTTAAATGGATGAGATAATGCACAAAAGTCTGCATACTTGGTGAGTCTATCAAATACCACCATGATGACACTCCTTCCTTCGGACTTGGGTAAACCTATGATAAAATCCATTGAAACCTCCTCCCAACATTCACTTGGAATGGATAAAGGTTGTAATAGACCCGGGGTCTTAATTTTCTCAACTTTATTTTTTTGGCAAACCAAACATTCCGCCACAAACTTTTGAATATCCAATTTAAGGCCATCCCAAAAAAATTCCTTCTTAACCTTGCGGTAAGTTTTTAAATATCCTGAGTGCCCTCCTAAGGGAGAAGTGTGGAATTCCATAATAAACTTTTGTTTGAGTTGGGAATTCTTACATATGTATAAGCGATCTTTGTACCATAAGAAATCATTTTTCCAGCTAAATGTATCAGATGTACTGGGATCATTTTGTAAATTTTGAATGAGTTCCCACACTTCTTCGTCATTCTTCCATTCCTCCCTTGCTTCATTTATTCAATGTGGTTGGATAATAGAAATGGCGCACAACAATGCTTCCACATCCTCATCCTTTCTTAAGAGTGCATCTACCACAACATTTTGCATCCCTTTTTTGTAGATGATTTCGAAGTCATAACCCAACATCTTTGTGACCCATTTTTGTTTCTCTTCAGAGGATAATCTTTGCCATAAAAAGCATTTAAGACTATCATGATCCGTTTTTACCTTGAAGTGTCTTCCCATTAGGTAGGGTCACCATTTCTTAAGTGCATGTAGTATTGCCAAAATTTCCTTCTCATAAATAGCTTTGTGTAAATACTTTCCCTTGATTGGACGACTTTCGAAGCAATTGGTATTTCATCTTGCATTAAAAAACATCAATTCCATTTCCTAAAGCATCACATTTCAAAATAAAGGCTTTTGTGAAGTCCAGTGTATCTAAGACCGGTTCTTGGCACATTACCTCTTTAAGATTTTTGAAGGCCTTTGTTTCTTCTAGAGTCCATGAAAATGCATCTTTCTTCAATAATGTTGTTAGAGGTGCCGGTATTCTCCCATAATTCTTAACAAACTTGTGATAATACCCTCTCAACCCGAGAAATCCTTGCAAATGCTTTATGGATGTGGGGATTTTCCATTCCTTAATGGCTTTAATTTTATGAGGGTCTACCTTAACACCTTCATGAGATACAATATGACCCAAATATTCCACCTCTTGTACTCCAAAGAAACATTTGGAGCTTTTTGCATATAATTATTTTCTCCTCCAATAGTTTGAGCACCCTGTCAACATGTTCAACATGGTCCTTCTAAGACTTGCTATAGATTAGTATATCATCAAAAAAAATACTAGCACAAATTTTCTAAGGAAGGGTTTGAAAATGGAATTCATCAACCTTGAAATGTAGAAGGTGCATTGGTAAGGCCAAAAGGCATGACCAAAAATTCATAATGACCCTCATGAGTTCTAAATGTTGTTTTCGGAATGTCTTCAGTCTTCCTTCTGATTCAATGATATCCTAAACGAAGATCCAACTTGGTGAAGTAAATTGATCCATTCAATTCATCCAATAATTCATCAATGACAGGAATGGGAAATTTATCTTTAATAGTGAGCTTGTTGATCTCCCTATAATCCGGACACATGTGCCATGATCCATCCTTCTTGTGCACCAATACTGCTAGAGTAGAGAAAGAACTTTGACTAGATTGAATTATACTAGCCTCTAGCATTTATGGAACCATACATTCAATTTCACTCCTTTGGGCATAGGGATATCTGTACGACCTGATGTTTAGAGGAACACTTCCTGGAATCAAATGAATAGCATGATCATGATCATGAATAGGTGGGGGACCTTTGGGAGTCTCAAATACCTTGGAATGATTGTCCAAGAATTTTTGGAGATCTGGAGAAATAGATTATTTCGATGTGGGAACCTCTAGTGAACATAATTGTGCAATTACATCTTATTGTTCCTTCTTTAGAAGCTTTTTCATACCGTTAGAGCTGATTATCTTTCCCATTTTCCCTGCAATACCCCTTAATTCAACTTCCTTTCCTTCTGCACAAAATTTCATGAAACGTTCTTGAAAATTAAAAGCTATTGTACGCAAGGATTGTAGCCATTGGACTCCTAGTACAACATCAACACCACCCATTGAAATGGAAAGCATTGGGCTATTCAATACATATTATCCCATGGATAGCTTGATATTATGGCACTTTCCATAGCAACTTATGGTTCCTCCACTTGCAACCATCACTTGACACTCTCATGTTGGATATAGGAAGCAATTAAATTCCTTTGCTATCCTACAATGAATAAAATTATGGGTACTTCCCGAATCAATCAACACTATTACCTTTTTCTTCTTGATATGTCCTTCCATCTTGATAGTTTGAGGAGTGGTAATTTCAACCAATGCATTACAAGATATGGTTGGATTCAATTCTTCTTTATCTAGTGTTTTTTCCTAGAGTATATCCTCTTCTTTTGACATTTCTTTTTCCTTTTCTTCCTCCCCTTCACAATCTATGTAGAATAATTTATTCTTAGCACACTTATGACCTTTAGTGTATTTGCTGTCACAACTATAACAAAACCCTTTCGCCCTTTTTTCTTCCAATTGTTGTGGTGTCAACCTTGTAGGTGGTGGAAGGCTAGGGGAACAACACTTCCATCTTTATAGTTGTGAGTGGTAGGCTTCCTGGTTTCCATAATTTTGCTTTCCATTTTTCTTGCTAACCTAAATGCCTTCTCCAATGAATCAGGTTCCCAAAAGTGAACATCATGTTGGATATTATCCTTTAAAGCAGCTATGAACACATCAATCCTATGCTCCTCTAGAATACCTTTTACCCTTATCTTCAAGTTTTGGAAGTCCTCAATGTGCTCCATCATTGAACCCTTTTGTTTGAGATTTATCAATTGGCTAAAAAAGGTGTTACTTTTTGTATCATCATAATGTGCTATCATTTCTTCCGTAAAAATTGCCCAAGTGACAATTTGTTTACCAGAAAAAAGCCATCAATACCATACAAATTGGTTTGGTTCCAAATATAAAGTTGCAATACGTACCTTCTGTGTGTTTTGCATATTATGGAGATCAAAAAATTGCTCCATCTGTAGTATCCATGTTCCGGGATCCTTGCCATCAAACTTCCTCATATCGATTTTTGGAACATGGTGGGTCTTTAATCCAACATTAGAGTCTATGAAATCATGATTAACATTTCTTTTGTTCTCATCATGAGTTTCCTTTACTACTCTTTCACCATTAGTGACCATTTCTTGTAGAAAATTATTCAAATTTATGTTCAATTCTTCCATCTTTATCATCCATGCCATTCATCTTAGCATCCATGTCATTCATCTTAGCTTCCATGACATCCATTCTTAACTTGCATGCCATTCATATTATCTTCCCACGCCATTCATCTTGGCTTCATTTACCTTTAGTGAGAGTGAAATTTTGTTGTACTTGGTCTTGTTAATTTTGATATATCATGTTGCATTTCTTCCTCTTCTTCACGAGTCATGCTAGAGCTTTCAAGTTGCTTACTAGATGTTCCCATTTTCGTTCTTTGGGGCATTAATTAAGACTAATAATTCTTCACTATTCCCTTTGAATTCCTTCAAAATAATTTTTCAAACCAATCTTATGCAAAATTTAAAAAAAACTACACACATTTTTTTCACTTTCTAAGAGCTCGATATTGAATTTCTTGTATCTTTGTAACTGCAGATCTTGAATATCTGAAATCTCATCTTGTGGTAGCCCTTTGAGACCTATTTCTAACCCCGCAAGTTTGATAAATATTGGATTATCCAAGGAAGCATTATACCAAATCTCCTATGGTGACCTGATTATAGACTAATTCAATAGAGCAAACCTGTATGATGTGCCACGTGTCACTTCTTCGACCTTAGTACCCAAAACTTATGCACAGAAAATGACAGACCATCCTCTTTCTGAAACTTCTTACGAAATTTCAATCTAATGCTCAAAACAAAAGTTATGACGATTTGCCCCAGGTCACCTGTCAGGAATGTAATTTGGGAGTCTGCAAAAACCCTAACTTCCTCAGATCATATCTCTGCAAATATAGCGAGACAAGCTCTAAAATTTGGACCCGAAGTTTAGAACAAGTTTGGCGTAAATGGGTTTTTTTTAGCTTCTAAAACGTCGTAGAAAAAAGGTATAGTGAAAATTCCATGATGGCCTGTTTGGAGCAGTGAAACCCTAGAATCAAAGCTCTGATACCAAATGTTAGGAAACCAGCTCACAAAAAGATAGAAAAGATAGATCAACACCTTAGAATTCAGCCTCTTTGAGGGGAAACCTCCTTTACATTACACAAATGAACAATTTTTCTATCATACAAATGACTAAACCTCCCTTCTATATATAGGAGTCTAAGGGGTCACAATATAATCAAGCCTACATAACAGTAATAACATAAAGGAACAAAAATAAAAATAGTGGGTTTCTGTGGAGCATACTAATAACAATATGGGGACAATAGGGGCACAATAATAACAATAAGGGATACAATGAAAATAGTAATGGGGGAATCTCTAGTATTATAGGGGCCTAAAATCTGTCCACCTTATCAAAAGCACCATGTGAAGTACCAACTTCACATATTGTTTGCAAGCACCAACTTGCATCTCGTTAGATTATGCAAGAAACAAATTGGACGAGGCACCAACCACCGAGCCTTTTGAAGCACCCATTAGAGATGGAATCACCAACTTCCTATATGCAGGCTCCAAGCCACACTTACATGGGAACTAATGTTCACTATATTTGGTAGCCACTCTGCCTAATATAAGCTTTGTTCTCTTCACCAACCTTTTTTCCCATGCAACACTTTATTCTCTACACTCTTTTCTACAGCTCACTATTCTGCTCAACATCAGTCACTAACACACAACATGCTCTGCACTATGCCCACCTTGCAACAACATATTCAACAAGGATCTCTTCTCTCGACCTTCTTTTTCCTTAGGCACACATGGCCTGCTCATAGCAGCACAGTCACAATCAGACTTCTCCACACAACTTACACTCCATAGCGCATACTATGCTCTTGGTATTATTTTTTTCCACAGGCTCTCTTGGCCTCGCACAATAGCACTTGTTCACTCAGCCTTCTTCCTCTACATAGGCACCTTCAACATCTTCTCATAGAACAACAAAACCTCTCACATGGTCTATTTCTTCTGCTTAGGCACTCTCATCATTTCTCTGTAGAACAGGCTCACTTGGCCTCACACAACAATGCACTTATACCCACTAAGCTTTCTACATAGCTCTCTTAGAACAATGTTGCATTTCAACCATGCTGCTCAATTGTTCTCCTTTGTTTTGTTCCTCTACTACACACTAGTCGATGTTACCTCTACTACCCATCACTCTGCAATTCACGTTGCCTAATTATGTACTCCTGCATGAATCTCCATCCTACTATTGCATCTGACTTGGCCACTACTGCCTCATTAACAATTGTAAATGGGCATCTGAGTTATTTCTATACTCATAATTAATTCTCAGTCCACTTGTAAACTCAAACGAGGCTCTCCATGGTTATTCATGGCTCACAAAGCTAAACTGTACTTCAGGATGGATTCTCTACACATCGCAGCCCTTGCTACCTTGACTCAGCGATCTCTGTAGTTGCCATTAATCCTCTGACACTAGCCTTTTGTATGCATTTACTCAGCTGCCAACCCATTCATACAATCTTCAATACTCCTCTGTGCTTCTATATCATAGATTTTACACCACATTGCAATTTTGGAGCCCAAACATTTCGTAATTTTATTAAGAAAATGTTATGAAAACATGAGATTATGAGGTTCATAGCCATTTTTGCTTTGCACCCTTCATGTTTTCCTCCATTGGACCGTTGCCTGTAACCACCAATAGATTAATTAATTGATGCAATATCATAGCCTTCATCTATTGTAACTTTTATTAAAACAAATTTTATGAAACTAAGAGATTGTGAGATTCAGAGCCCCTTCATGCTTAACCCTTTCTTGTTTTTCCATATGACCACGTGATGTGGCTGGGGGCATAACACTTAGGTACTAAGGCCTTTAGGCTCCTAGCTAGGTCCCATCTCCCTATGTATTTACTCTCCACCCTTGTTTCTTTTGGCTTCCTCAACCAAGTGCCAACACATCAAAGCCCCTTTCACCGTAACGTTTATCCAAAACAAATTTACAAAGAAGTTGTGAAATCTTTGATCTCTGATATACTTCCATAACACTTCGGCGTTAGGCCTTCTTAGTACCCTTTGTTCTTTGAGTCCCCACGACCATGTGCCAATCAACATCAGAGCTCCCAGGCATTGGGTCTTTCACAAAAAGTAATTAGAAAGGAGTTGAAAAAACTCCAACCCCTGAAATTATTCATAGCACTAAGTTGCTAAGCCTGCTCTATGCCCTTGGTATTTTTGTGTCCCCATGAATATGTGCCACTCAACATTGGAAGCTCCCTATATCATAACTTTTTCCAAAAGGAACTAGAACAGAGTTACGATGTCTCCTACCTCCGCTCTATGACCTTCGAGATGATGTCATGTTGATGTCATCATCACCACATGGTGTCTGAATGGTGACAATTGTCACACAAATTTGTCCTATCACACCACCAAAAATGTCAAATTTTACTTCCACGTGTCCCCCATACTAGCACGTCATGATGATTTCATCTTCCTTGTCAACTTCTCAGGGCCAATCACCTACTACCATGTGTCCTATTGGAGGAGAGAAAAAGGGTTCCTCACTCCTTGGTTTTTCAAGGAATTTCTTTGTAAATCCTTCTCCTTGCAACTTTGGTGCTCTTTTAAAAGAACTGCATTCATAAGAACTGACAAGGTTCTAAGAAGCCAAAGTTTCAGACCCCTAACATCCTCCATGCTCCCGAATATTCTACTGCTCCGAGGTTCCGAAATGACCTGCTTAGTCCTTCCAATATCAGGTCTCGATGCTCTGAGGCTTTTAATATCGGGTTCTGATATCCCTTTTAAATAGACCTACGAGGTCCCAGACTTGCTTTTGATATTCGGCCTTCCAAAATTCAACGTTTCGAAGCTCCCAAGACTTTGACCTCCTCTTATTTTGGCATTGCTATCAACTTTGGCTATGTTCCAAGACTCCTCCAACCACCTTTTAACTCTGGTTTCATGGCCTAAGTCGCTAAAATTTGACCAGAAATAACTCTTGTTCCAAGAGGCCATTTGCAAACTTCCACATACTATTGAAAATATCTTTCAGAGCACTTGTCATTAGAGAAGGTCTAATATAGGATTTGAGGCCATTTTCTACCTAGAAACTGGTTGCGAACTCTCTGTCATTCTTTCCACCTTTTCTCTTCTTTGTCTGCCCATAATCTTCTCTTTATAGGCATTTTTCAAGGTTCAACATACCGTTGGAGAGACCTTTCCAAGAACTAACCAACTGTGCCATCTCCAAGAGTATCTAAGCTAATCACTTGAGGCAAAACCTCCTCCAAGGTCTGGAACTCATAATCACCATAGTCATCATTTTATGGCTTCTCTAATAATCCTGATACTATGGTGATTCTCTCCGAGACGCTACACCAAATATGGGGCTCCCCCTAAACTTGACACATCAAACAAATAAATGCTATCATTTGCTGCTACAAGAATCCATGCTTGTCTCGTTGACATGAATTCGAACACACTTGCTAACTGTCAGGCAATGCCAACTTCTGAACTTGATCTCCCAACATGGTTGTTGACATCAATGCCAACACTCTTACAACCACTAGACATCCAGGAAATGTTAACAGTCTAACACAAACATCGTCAGATAATACCATGCACTTCTTAGATATATTATTTTTTATCCATGAATGTTCTAACATACAAGGCGATAAAGTGAAATGATAAAAATAAATAAATAAAATTAGCACCCTATCCTTGATTTGTTGGCCTTGCTAAACTAGTATTTGATTCCATTGAACTATATTTTATATTCTCAAATATCTCATTTCCTCTTAGTCCTTTCCAAAAAGATCTAAGTAAAGTATAAACCGAAAGAGTGAAAAAATAAATTGACAAATTTGATACCAAATACCTATCCCTATTTATTAATTTTCAGTTTACACTTAGATCTTATTTGTGACATGGTTGTGACACATGTGTACCACTATTTTTGTTGGGTTCCCTCCAAAGTTTGCATATGCAAAGATTAAAAATGACCTATGAAATTTTTGACAAGAAATGAACAATAAATGTATGGTTGCCATATAATCAATTCATATGTGGTGTAGCTTAACTGAGTTTACATGGATAATATCCATTAAATAATGTGTAGAAGACTAGGATTTTTTGGTAGAAGGGTGTTTTAGGTTGCAAAAGAAAAAATGGCCTTGAAAGTATCTGTTGGGCACATAATCAATGAAGGCCTCCCACTTGGAAGAGGGCTTGGAAAAGTATATATCTCTAAGCCCTCTTCATCACCTTGATTCATAATAGTTATTAGTACATTCCTAATATTGAGTGTGTCAAAATCCTAAGGGATCACTAATCGATTTTTATCCAAAAAAGAGTATTCTCCCCAATCAAATCACTCTTTTAATAGATATTAATTATGGTGGTCTACTCTCATGAACTTTAAAGGGATAATTATTTGTCCTTAGGCCCCTTTAGCAAGTGCACGCCCTTTATAAATGATATGGTTGACAAACTAGCCTGCAAATGGATTTCTTCATTTAGTCTTAAATACAAAAATTATTTTTTTTTTTTAATTGTTCAAATATTTCCCCAACAAAAGATGTCACATACTAAAAAAAATATAATCAGAAAATAAAAAAATGCCCTGCATTTTTGTAGAATTGATTCTTTTATAAAAACTCCAAAAAATATTATATTTTAAATTCTATATTAAACAAAAATAACTATTACTAAATTTGAAAATCATAAAAAATAAATATTATTCACAAAATTTCAATATAATATCAATAAATTTATACAAAAATTTTAATACTATACCACAAATTGTTTTAATAAATGAGCTAGATATATCTTTATACCAAACCAATTTATAAGATAGATTAGTTTTTTCTTTTTTAAAATAATATATATGTTTAACTACTCATTTCACATCACCTCCCTATCGATCAAAGATTGCATTTCATGGAATAAATGAAGAGCTTACCATATGTTCTTCATAAGACTTCGCAAAATTGCATCATAGGATTTTAGAAAGCATAAGGCAGAAATATGCTCTCTTTTTTAAAACGTTCGAGATAAAATTACAACGATTTTACTTCATCTAATATTTATTTGAAAAGATAAAAAGTAATAATAACAATATCCCACATTTTAATACTAAAAATTAATAATAACAATGTCCCAAAATCTAACCATTCAACATGTTTTAGGTATCTAGTTACTTTACAAATGATGAAAGAAAATATCTAAACATTAAATGCTTTAAAAGTAAAATATGTTTAGTAAAATATGTTTTACTAAATAAATAAATGTGGGTATAGTTCGGAAAATAAAAATTGATTGGTCAACATTTCTAATAAATGCAGTTTACTTTTTAAAAATGGTTCAATTATTTATAGTTTGTTATAATGTTAGGTAAAAGAAGACAATTATGAAAACATTGTAAATGTTGTTGGTTTAATTATTTCTAATACTTCTGAAAATAATTATGGTTCAAAAATATAGATAAATGTAGTTGACTTTAAAAAGTTTAATTTTTTCACACTTTACTATAATGTTAGTATAGAATAAAAATATTATAAATAAATGTAAATAAATAATTTTATAGGAAATGAAATTTAAATTTTTGATTGATTGAAATAACTCGAAAATACTCATAATCCATGCTTAGACATAATAATAAAATTATTATAAATATATTTATTTATTTAAATATAAAATAAAAAATAAAAAAAAATCAATTGACTATTATAAATTGAAGTTAGTGATAAAATTACATTATTGAATTATATATATTTAGGTGACAAAACATGTCGGGGATAATTAAGTGTCAATATGTATAAAGTAATAATAAATAACATAATAAAGTGTTTTGTATTTTGGAAAACCTTAGAAATCAAATCATAGCAAAATCACATATGTATTTGAGACCTACTGATTTTTCATGCAAATTCTTTTTAATAAAAAAAAATATGGTCGTTGACCTTGTTTCAAATCAAAATCTATTTAAAAAATAATAAAATCAAAGATAAAATCCCACTGTTTATTTACAATTGGATTTACGTTGTCATAAAGTATCAGTTTCAAACCAAAATTTAATTAAAGAAGCTTGAATTCAGTTGGATTTACAATGTTTGAAAATTGGTAAAGCAAAAACGAAATTTCACTTCAAGCCTAAGAGTGAAGATGAAAATTTAATTAAAAAAATTGTGTTCTAGTCATTTAAGAACATGGATTATCAAATACCAATGTTGATTTGAAACAATATTTATGGTCTTAGAAAATGGGAGAACATAAGAGACACTTCACTTCAAGATTTAGTCATAGTGTAGTAGTGATAAGACAACACACCTTGAACATTAAATATATCCCCTTGATTTTAGACAAAGAAATTTGGTATTCATGCTATAAAACTTGGCATAGAGGAGTAGAGCTACAATTGCATATTCCATAAGTCATCTAACATCATACAAAAAAATGTTAAAACCATAAGTCGTTTAACATCATATGAAGAGTTGTAAAGCTTGTTATGAAGTAGATTTGTAGAAAAGTTTCAAAAATAAAAATACAGAGATTAAAGTCTCTGAAGTCATCTAAGAATCCAATTGAAGTCATCTAAGTACCTTGCCGAAAGATAGAAACATCCAACAACAAAAAGGAAAATATGGAGGAGTCATCCAAGCATCGTGCAAAAGGAGAGATATAGAGAACTAGTAAGTACATCCTATTTTTAGGCCTTATGTGCTTTGTCATTTTGTTTGTAGGGAATTTAGTTTCAATGTGATTCAAGTTGAATCATAATTTCCCCCCTTTTGTGTGCTTTATTTTTCCTTTATTTACATGCATCAGTTTATTTGTGTGTTTCAAGTTACATGCATTTGGTTGGTTTAATAATATGCATTTGATTTTTTATGTGTTTCAGGTTACATGCTTTTGGTTAACTTAACATTATGATTTTGTAAAGTATGAAGCAACAACTTAATTAACAGTAATACAATAGTGTAAAATACGAAGCACCAACTAAGTTAACAATAATACAATATAGTCATACTTTAAATGACATCACTAGTAGGTCATGGTTTAGAAGAAGTGTATTGGACTCTCTACCATGAGATGTATATCTTAAGATTATTGTATATCTTAACTTTTTCCCTAGCATGTATATGTTATGATTGTCATATGTTAGAAATCTATGCCTTGTTACCTTATTACATACATTACTAGTTCTTCAACCCTCATCTTCTGATTGAAATACGTTTCAACATTTCACTTGAAACTATTACCTAAAATTGATAAATTTATTTCCACAATTGCATTAGACTTAGTAAGATTTTTCCAAGTACAAGACTTACCACACATGCCTATAGACATTAATGCATGCACATACATGGTTCTGTTAACGGGATTAATAAATATTGTTTCTAGAAATTAAAAGTTTATGTCATAAGTATAGATTCCTCTCTAATTTTTTCAACTAAAAACATGAGAATTACATTTGGACATATTATATTCCATCACTCGTGGAATAACTCTATTCTACCAAAAAATTAAGTAAAAAAGGAAATATTTCCACCAAATGAGGGAGAGTAAATTTTCATATAAATAGCATTGCAAACCTTTCCTTGTGGACTATATTGAATTTAATAAATGATTCAAATTACATAATTAATGTGATTTTAAACCCAATTAGATACTTTGGGTTGTCTAAAGCCAAACATGGAATCCAAACAAGTGAAAAAGGAAACATATTTGAAATACAAGATAGAAATTTTGTTGTCACCACTGGAAGAGTGTCTCGAAAAAGTAGATTAGTTCTTCGCTACTTGGTTGCCATCATATTCAAAATATGAAAAAAAAAATTATAATAATGTAACATCAAATGTTTATCCAATATTCTATGATTATTTTGAAATCCACAAAAGAATTAGATATTTCATGACATTTAATTTAGCTCTGCACATGACTTAACAAAAGTATTTAAATGCAAAATCACAAGAACTTGAAACTATTACATAAACTTATTACATTTTTGTCATAATTACATTATTTTATTACTTCATATCTCTTTTAAAAAAAATCTATTTAAAATTCCAAAGAGTTTAAATAATTATTTATTAATACTTGTCATAAACAAGGTCATAACCGAGGTGATTTGAACCTTGTATCTCTTAGTTTTCATAGATTTCACATTACTTCTATCACTAAATGATTTACCCCCCCACAACACAACACTTGCTAATTGATTCACCACAATTTTATTATTTATCATTTATTCACCATAATTTTATTTTATTATTTTCACTCTTTTTTAGCTCATCTCTTTTAATAGCCTTCTATTGTTAGTTTAGTGTAAATGTGATTTTTCTTTTTCTTTTCATTTTTTGTTGTGATTTTGTCTTAGTGAATACCTGCTTGGAAAAAATGAAAAAAAAGGAATAATATCAAGGAAGATCTTAACTAAAAAACATGGTTTCCAAATTAGTTAATTACCTAAATGCAAGAAATAATATACTTCATATTTTTATAGATATCATTGATTTCTATATATGCTATGTATTGAAATCTCATTATGTTTTTCCTTATAGTTAGTTGTCTATGCAATAACATGATTCATTTATAATAAATATAACGAGGATTAAGAAAATATAATCTAAGAAAAAAACATACTTAAGTTGTATTCAACCCTATGTTTCTTATTAAAGTTGGTTATGTATTTTTTTTTGCTTGCTAAGATCATTATGGTTGTATGATATGGTTTGTATTATTTTTTATCATTATAAATGCTTGTATTACTTCATTTTTTCAACGATAATGATATTAACTTATCATTGTTTAACATCTATTTACATCTTATAAATTATGTTTAGTATTTCATGCTTTTCATCCGTATGCTATGTTTCTTTTTCCATGTTTTTAGGTCCATGAAATCTATAAAAAAAATTAGTGAGTTCATTGTATTATGTTGTCTCTGCTAGTTCAATGTAATTTTTTACATTGTCTTACTCTTCTATGAAATTTTGAAATTCTATGATCATGACAATTATTTTTTATCACTAAAAATAGGTATAATGCACCGGTGCACACTCTACATTCAAAATTTAAATGTCGACTAGACAAATAACCAAATGCAAAATAAGTTCAAAATTATTTGAATTTCAACAAATAGGTACAATAACTTCTCTTAATTTTCCACTTTATTTTTGTAGTTCAATTATTTTATTACTTCATATATGCTTTAAATAATTGGGTCAAATTCCAAAGAAGATAAACAAATAATTTATTATCTCTTCTCAATTTTCTCATCACAAATTTTATTATTTAATATTTACAACCAAGTCTAAATATGAGAGTCTCTCTGTCTACATGAGTATAAATAAATATTTCATTTTTGGTCCCACCTTGTCCGGAGTAATGGAACGTACCCTTTTACCTCCACACATGCTTTACCTCCGAACATGCTTTACCTTTGCACATGTCTTACTTTATCATGGAATTTAGCTCCACACATGCTTTTCTTCCGCATAGTCTTTAACTTGCAGATGCCTTACCTTTGAACATGCCTTATTCCACGCATCCCTTACTTCCACTACTTTTAGACTTAGTAAAATCCTCCAAAAAAAGGTAACTTATCACTCCAACCTATACACATTAATATATGCAGATACATATTTATCTTAATGGAATTAATAAAAACAAAATTCCATAAATTAAAATTTTAGTAAGTATAAATTCTCTCTAATTCTTACCAAGTAAAAACACAAAATTTACAATTGGACATAGTACCTTATTTCATAAACTGGATAACTCTAGCCCACCAAAAATATATGGGAAAATGAAAGATTTCCACCCAATGATTTAAAGTGTCATTATTCACTTTATGCTTAATTTTGATATAAATACCATTGAAAATATTTCTTCAAGACTACATCAGATTTAATAAATTCTTCCAATCAAATAATTAATATGAATTTAAATCTAATTTACTACTTTAGCCTCTATATTTTTCTTTTGTGTATCAAGGTAGCTTCATTTCCTTCACATAACTCAAAAGTGAATCCCACGACTAGAAAAAGTCATATAACAGTGATATTTATCAATTCCTTAACATGTCAATAAAATTCCTTAATTTCTCCCAATTTATTAGGTGTAAGATCAAATCAAGTAAAATAAAACATGAAATATTTTGACTTTTCCATGCTTCTGGAATATTATGGGAGTCATGATGCTTTCACCTTTACTTTTGCACATGCCTTACCTCCACACAAACCTTAGCTTCACACATGCCTTGCTTCAGGAAAGTCTTTAACTTTGCACATGCCTTACTTACACCAGTTTTAGACTTAATATGATTTTTCAAGCGAAAAACTTGTCACACAAGATTATAGACATTAATATATCCACATACATATCTCCTTTAATGGAATTAATATATGTTGTTCTCAAAAATTAAAATTTTATCATCTAAGTATAAATTCCTATCCAATTCTTACCAAGTAAAAACATGAAAATTACATTTTCACATAGTATCTTCTTGCACACATGAAATAACTCTAGTCCACAAAAATATAGGCAAGAAAAGAAATATCTCCACCAAATGAGTGGAATATATAAAATTTAATAAATTCTTTCAATAAATAAGAATGTGAATTTAAACTGAATTTACTGCATTTGCCTCTATCTTTGCCCTACTTGCATCAAAGTAGCTTCATTTCCCACCACATAATTAGAAAGAATACTACTACTAGAGAAATCATATAACCATGATAGTTATTAATTCCTTAACATATCCATAATATGTCTTAACTTCTCCCAACATATTAAGTGTAAAACCAAATCACACAAAATAAAATATAAAATATTCTAATTTCTTCATGCTTTTGGAATACTGCGGAAGGAATCAGATACTACTTACCCTTTTACCTTCACACATGATTTACCTCCACATATACTTTACTTTTGCACATACTTTAGCTTCACAGATTCCTTGCACATGCCTTACCTCCGCACATTCTTCTCCCACACAACACTTCCCATTCCACATGTTCCTCTTTTCTCACATGTACTACTCCGTACAGTTACTTTCATGCACTTGTCCTTTCCCACACAACTTCCCACTCAATGTTATTAACTATATATATGTCACTTGTTGTGATTACAATGATTTTGTGGTATAATATTTATACCAATTCATTTAATCCCTTTGTGCACATTGCTTCTAATTGGTAATCTTCCTTTACTCTTCTTGTGCGGGTTCTTAATTTCATTTCACCAAGAACTACCACTATGAAATTATAGTTTCACGAAGCAAGGGGGAAAATGTTTTACTAACATGTGGATTTGTGTAATCTACTATATTTAAAAATTATATATACCTACAAAACATAATCATTGCACTTGTATGATGTCCTCATTTCCAATTACTAGAACAATTTTTTTTTTAATCATAGTTCCTTACATGGCATATACCTTGTACATTTGATGTTTGTGTGAGACACTTTTGATAAAGGACTTTCATATGAAACAAATGCATATCTATTCAATTTGTGGTTAGTTTCTAGTTCTTCTATCTTGTTTACTATTTCATAAGTTTGTGTTTCACCTTTTTCACTCTTTGTTTATCTCCACACTTTCTATAGTCTTCTAATGTTAGTTTAGTGTAAATATAGTCTTTCCTTTTTCTAATTTTTTTTGTCTTTATTTTATCTTCTCGGATACCTATTTGGAAGCAATGTAAAAATAGGAATGATAGAAAGAAAAATATAAACTAAAAATCATGGTGTCAATTTAGTTATTTAGTTAAATGAAATCAATCATATACCTCATGTTTTTCTAGATTTCATTCATTTGTATCCATGCTATATATTCAAAGCTCATCATGTCTCTCCTTATAACTATTTGTCTAGTAATATGATGATTCATTGATAATAAATGCAATAGGGATTAAGAAAATATAATTTAAGTAAAAAAAACATATTTGACTCAGGTAATATGTAGTATTGAACCTTTAGTTTCATATGAAAGTTGGTCATGTTACATTTTTTTGTGATTACAAATTTCATTATGGTTATATGGTGTGGCTCACATTATTTGTTAACATTTTTCATGCCCATATCACATAATGATAATGATATTGACTAATCATTATTTAATGGTTTTTGACACCTTATAAATTATGTTTAGTATTCTATGGTTTCATCCATATGCTATGTTTCATTCTCCATGTTTTTAGGTGCATGAACTATATAAAAGAAATTCTAGCTAACTAATTGTATTATGTCATGTTTGCTTACGCATTGTGATTTTTGAATTGCCTTCCTCTTCTATCAAATTTTTATATCTTATGAATGATTGAACAAATTGTAACATAGTTTTTTCCTCTTATCGAATTTCAAAAAAAAATACAAATCATGGTATAAATGATGGAACTAGTCACTTCGTAGTTATTACCCTTGTTTCTGAGAGGAATTCGGATTTTCCACAGTGTTTATCTTTACATTCGTCGACGTTTCGAGTCTAGACCAAGACTCATCATCATGACTGATTTATGGAGAAAAGAAAAGAAAAAGGGTTTGTGATAAATATGTAATAGGATTGTTGTAAAGACTGTTTGGCCGACCATATCACTGTTGAATATTATTATTTACCATTATTCTAGTTAATTTCTGAATTAATATCATATTATGTTTGCTGAATAAATTACTATTACTGTCCTTATTATTGTTGTTACTAATTATATTATAATTTTTACTTGTTATTTTATGATAATTCTTTATTTATGATTTCTCATGCTAATGATTAAGTGAAATTAATTTATTATTTAGGTTTATATTATTAATGATATAATAAGTTTATTATTTTGCTCATTAATTAATTTAAAATTAAATTGTGAACTTAGTTATATGTTATTTGATTAAATTAATTAATAAGTTCTATTATAATATGTAATCTATTTATAATTCCTCATTATTGTGTAATTAATTTGTAATTAATTTATAAAAGGTCTATAATATTATTGATATACTAAGTTTATCATATTGTTAATTTATTAATTAAATAGAAATGTGGGATGAGTTATAAGATATTTTATTTAATTGATTGAATTAATCAATAAGTTTTATTCTAGTAAGTACCATTATATTATGTTATTTTTTTTATAATTTCTAATGTCTTACGTAATTAATTTTTAGAGGTTTATATTATTATTTATATACTAAGTTTATTATGTTGCTAATTTATTAAA
>APFE031722009.1:0-13739 GCA_000404065.3 Pinus taeda
TATCTCTGTGGAAACCCTCTTCTCTTCCATCATTCCGCCTCCATTGTGCAAAGAACTGTAAGTGTTTTTATGTATTGTGCACCATTTCCAGTTCTCTTTTACAAAGAAGTATCGTAATGAGACTGTCGTTCCTTGACCTGAAAGTGTCGTTTTCAGTCATAGAAAAGAATTCCATTGTTCTTGATAGTCGATTGTACTGTTACTCTTGTATGTGATTTGAATTAGTAGTTTTTCAAGTGTCGAAAACAATTTTCATTTCGAAATCGCAAAGTGTCGTCCTTATCTTCATTTCATTTTGAAAAAGAAATTTGTTACTATTGTCGCTTTGGAAAGTAATTCAAATTTTCACTTAGCATTCTTCTTGTCGTTTATACATTAAGAAGGCTGAAAACAAATACATGCATGTGCATTTGCATTTAGACTGCTTGGTTTGATTTAGGACAGTGCATTTAGTGTGTGCTTTGTGCTCTTTGTTGAAAGACCCTCAGTTTTCTTTCCTTAGTAGCTAGGATTTTCATTGCCAAAAGAAGATTAAACATTTTTTTATCATCTTAGACTACATTTTAGGAATTGTATACACATCACGCGGTGAACTTGAAAGGCAAATTTTTAAACAAGATCAACTATAAAATAAATTTAATGAATCTAAAAATGTTTTGGAACTTAATGCACAACATCTAGAAGTCTAGGCTAGAGACGTATTCCAGCGTCGTAAAACCTGGTAACTATTGTTTTCATTGTTGGTTGGGTGATTCCTCCATTTTGAGATGACAAGTGCCAGTACGGACTTGTGCTCCCACGTACCGTCGAGTATATATTGGGAGACCACAATAGGCTATATCCTTTATCCTTAGGAAGTCGTGTCTGTCGCCTTATCGATCGCAATGCACTGAACACAGCATTCGGGAAGATTGACTACCGTACCGTAAAAAGTATTCTGCAGTTTTGTGATTGGTTTGGTAATCCCTCTGTCTAGATTTTCATAGTAGTCTCTTTCATTCCTTTTCAGACTCCTTAAAAGAAAAGTTCCATCTGAGCACTTGTCACTTCAGGCTCATTAAAAATCGAAGGCGACTAGAGTCATCTTTAGCTTTTTCTCGACTCTTAAAAATTGAAAAAGCAAGTTGTGTCAAAGCGTCTAAAATTTATTTTAATCGGAATAACATTATTGTTCCCTCGTTGGTCTTAGGTTGAGAAAAATGGAGTTCGCCAACCAAGGATTTCCCCTTGGGGGAAATCCTAGTCCTTTCTCCTCTTGGGGAGATGTTGGTGCACCTCATATGGCCACATTGTCCCTCCCAGGACTGACAATTGGTTTGCCAATATGGCTTTTCTCAACCTCTGTCGTTCAAACCACTGTGATTCCTGAGCAATCAAGTCAACAACTAGATGAGACTAGAGTTACCCCCCAACCTTCTGCTTCTCTTGTTTCTCCCTCCCCTCCTTCCTCTTCACTTGGTGAAGATGGTAAAGCTAAAAACCAAGTAACTGAGAAGAAGAAGAAAGGGAAGGAGAAAGAGAAGAAGAAGAAGGAGCCAAAGGTGAAAAGGGGAAACCGTGCATCGTCTAGCGAAAATCCACACACTGCACCATCTAGACCTAAATATCCATGTGTCATTTGCAGAGGAGACCACTATCATCAAGATTGTCCTTGTATTGCTCAGATCTTAAGGGGCTGGTCTCCACGTTTGCACAATCCGGTGTCGTTAACCTCTGATGATCATGTTGAAAGCACACCATCAACTAGTGAAAATGAAGTCTCTAGACAGAAGGGAAAATGTAAATTACCTTGTAGACTGTGCAAAGGCAATCATGTCGTCCACCATTGTCCCTTCCTGGACGAAGCTAAAATATTCTTGGATAACCGTCCTGCTTCACCACTACAGCTTCCTCCTGGGTACAAGAAACTCTTGCCGAGTCCATCACTAGTTGAAAATCCGACTGACATGCCTTTGTGGTCAGTCAAAGCATCTATCATTGAAGATAAACCCTCTGAGTCCACACCAGACAAATGTCAAAAGGTTGGGGTGACAGTCGACCCGGTCTTGTCTCCGGAAGGTCCATCTTCAGATGATACAGTCACCGAAGAGAATGAGAATGACACCGTTCAAATTTTTTTCGTAAACACAGACTCCGATGAACATGGGGGCAATCTACCCATTCCTTTACCACAGGAAGGAAGTTCGTCAGAGTCATATCCAGCCATCTATTCGGTCCCACCTCCAAGCAACCTAGTCATTTCCTTTGATTGGAATCTACTAGGCAGACCCCGTCTACCGTCTAATGTACCATTCCAAATCGTTGTACAAGCTTACAGAATAGTCATGGTCGGTACTATCATAGGTGAAGAGGCTTCTGTGAGTATCCTTTCCTCGACTGCTTGGAAAGTGCTTGGTTCGCCATCGCTTATGCTTGAGATGAGAAATCTGACAGGCTTCAACAAAGGAACCAATCGACCGTTAGGGATCCTTCTAAATGTGCCTATAACTTTGAGAAGGAAAATCGTGTATATGAACGTAATGGTAGTTCAAGGACCTTTAGATTACAATCTACTCCTTGGGCGTGACTATATTTATTGCATGGGAGCCATTGTCTCCTCACTCTTTCGAGTAATGTGTTTTCCGCATGAAGGCAAAGTGGTCCAGCTCGTAGACCAGCTTTCGTTCCCCAGCTCACACATAGCTAATAGTCAAATGCCATCCCTAAATGGTCTTTTCATGCAAGGAATGTCTCATCAATCTCCAGTCTGTCCACCTAAAGAATGCGAGTAATTCAGGGGTTGTGACTGAAACCCAGGGGGCATGCACCCTGGTCTGCTTCGGTAGGAAAACTCTGGGTATAGAGTAGGTTTAGGCGAAGGATAAGTGACTGGTCCGACACCCATCCATATAGGAAAATGGGATTAGGCTGGATAAGATACCTCCATTAGAAGGTAGGCCTTTCCTGATAGAACAAATTTTTTGTTTGCAAATTGAAGGGTAACCTGGAAACTCTACTTCGCTATACCTGGGGGCATGCAAACCTTTTGCGCGCAAGTGAAAAGCAACCAGCGTAATGCTAACTCTATAAGTCTACTAACTTCAACTGCTTAAGTTAGGTGAGTGGTCGAATCGACCATTCGCCTTTGCAGGGGCCAAATGGTGCTAGTGAAGTAAAAGGAAAAATTTTCCTACATGACCGTAGTAGTTATCTAACCCCTAGGACCATAGTTGGTCGCTCTTACCTTGCATGCGAGAGGTAGTAGAGCATAGTTTCGAATGGTGCAAGCTCCTTAAAAATTGAACCTATCGATGAGACATCCTTATTTTATGACTGGCAGGAGTAGTTTTTAT
Source organism: Pinus taeda (assembly GCA_000404065.3). Taxonomy (NCBI): domain Eukaryota; kingdom Viridiplantae; phylum Streptophyta; class Pinopsida; order Pinales; family Pinaceae; genus Pinus; species Pinus taeda. The sequence continues at coordinate 3,333 of APFE031722009.1, forward strand.
GTGAAGTTCAAGCTCGTTAAAAATTAAACCTAAGCAATGAGAAAACGTTCCCCCAGAGTTCAAGCTCATTAAAAAATGAACCAATATCCGGTAAATAACCATTGTGAATGCATTATTATCAGCTTTTGAGCCTTGGTCATGTTCTCGTCATCACCTCCACTCTATTTTAGCCGATCATACGCCTCCATTTGATTGTTTACCTTTTTGAGGAACAACTGCGACGAGTGATTCTGTTAGCCATCTTCATGACACTGCCATGATTGGAAAGTTCCAAACCTTACCTGGAATCAGCTGTTACCAGAAATATCACTCGTTCCTCAAAAAATGAGTCCCCTTTAAGCTCTTTTCATCTAACTCATAAAATATGAAAAGATTACCGAGCAATTATCCTCTCCAGATCGTTAAAGCTATCGGAAGTGCTATCCCTCCTCTATATTTTAGTCTTTTTGGACCTGAGGGATTATTACACAAAAAGAGCGAGCACTTGTCTTGTTCGGCTCATTAAAATTATCGAAAATTCATCCCTTTCGTATTGTTTTATACTTTTTCAGACTTAAGGGATTATATGACGAAAAAGAATTATTGGAGTTTCCTTTACGTCCCTTTTAGACTCTCTAAAATTAAAAAGGACTGAGTTATCTTTGTCGTTAAACTCATTAAAACCAATAGCGACAAACTTGTCCATATAGACAAGAACGAGTTTCACTGTCGCTAGGCTCATTAAAACATAGCGACGGGTTTGCCCGAAGGGCAAATTATAGAACAAGAATATGTTATCCTCCTCAAGCTTGATAAAAATAAAGAGGTACTGGTCAGCAATGACTAGGGAAAAATTAGGAAGAAAACTTGAAGAAACTTTATTGGTAGCAAAGTCGCTCTCGAACATGACACTTTCACTCCATGTCTGAGTCGGGTTGGGTTATTCCATTCACCAGTCATATTACCATTGGTCCATCGTACCATCCATCTTTGGGGTTAATGCTACCAATCCATTTTAGTTTCACCGATATGTTCAAGAGAAGTCGCTAAGAGAATTCACCAACCCATCTTGTGTCTCATATGCTACAATACATTCATGCTCCATTCTTTCATGACCGCCACCTTGAACCTTGTATCATCAGATCATTTTCACCTCCATAAAGTCATTTGCTCTGTTCTGTGTCATAGATGTGGGATTCATTAAGACCCTCCTACGACGGTTCACTTCTTGTCAACATCAGCACATTATCCAAGAAGTCGACCTAGGAACAACCCTTTTAGTACTTTGAAGCTTGCATGCCTCAATGGCAAGTTTCTCACTTCCGGCGACAGGTTTACATCAATGGCCTTCAACCGAAAGATTTTGCGTGGTGTTAAATACCAAGTCCCATTTTTACACCACGTGAATTGTACTATCGTACCTTGAGGGTCATCATCATTATCGGTGATTCCTCTTGTGCCTGTTAACAACTCACATTATTGGCTGGTAATCAGGTGATGTCTTTCCATGTTCGACTTCATAACATCTTTCACATGGATCGACATGTACTTCGGGTGAAGATTGAACGAGTTTGAAGACCTCGAATCTATTTTCATCCATCCAGGCTGCAATATATTCAAGAAAATAAAGACATCAAATGTACATCATTGCTGCACAGAAAATCATCCGAATCAAAGGATGATGGCTCTATCAGAATCATCAGTCTGCCACACAGATGGTTGTCTGTCCTATGTACATGAAATGAATTTATAAAGCTGAGCATGGGAATTCCTGCTTCAGCTAGATCATGAAAATATTATGAAGATAATGTATTTTATTGTATCTTATTACAGGTCGCCTTCCAGTTCGAAAAACCTCGGATCCTCATGATAAAGCATTTCACCCAACATCAAAAGATTTTCGACCTCATGCTTTAGGGGGAAACTGTTATAGACATATTTGGGCACTGCAACCCCAATCATATATGTCCATAAACCAAGGGCTTCTAAGTCCCTAAAGTGTTGTTTTATGCCCTAAAGGAACAAGGTCAGCTGACTACATCATCTCCCAGAAGTTCTACATGAAAAACTGCTCAGAACTGGTCAAAACTAGACCATACAAACTTCTCAGTGCTAAGGGTGTGATGTATCTCACTTGCTCAGTGCAAAAAGTGTGATGCATATTGGAAAGCCCTTCTATAGGGTGCGATGAGCGAGAGTAGAGAAATGGCAGAGACAATTTTCAAGGTGGATGATCATGGAATCTTCTAGAAGCTTCTCCTATGACACTTGCCTCTCTGAATTCACCCAGGGATGAGTAAGAGATCATGAATCTCCAAGTGGAACCAAGAACTATTAGAGAGAGGACACTAATCAAAATCCTAGAAGATGACTCACCCCCCTGCAAACATCTATATATGGATCCCTCATCCCAGAAATCCAGAGGCTAGAATCTTGTATTTTGTAAGGAAGTGCTGTTGGTTTCTTGGTGGAACATCATAATGTTGGGTGATCTAAGCTTTTCATGAGGTGAAGAAGGGCTTTCATGCTGGGAGGATGACGCTCGGTCAGATCAATGGGTTGTAATCCTCTCTTCTACTCTTTCTATCAATAAAACTATTCAAGTTTTCCTCCACATTCTTGTATGTTTGATGATATATGCATTTGTGTAGTCAATATATATCTGGTCCTATATTGTTTATGATTGTAGATCTCTATTCTTTGATAGCATTATGCTGCTTTGACTTTACAGGTGCTCTTTGAAGCTGGGTAAGCAAGGAAGGAGCAGCAAACATCTGCCAGAAGGGAGAGGAAACAAGCAAAAGACCAAGCGCAAGACTGAGGTTGGTATTCTTTGCTCCCCTCTCATCTACTTCTCATAGAGGAAAACGAAAGTAGTTTTAGTTTGTTTGTTTCTAAGATAGCTACCCGTCTTAGTGGGACTAGCAGCTCTGTGTGGACACTAGATTTCCCGATAAAAAGAACACATATAACAAAGAAGAAGAATCAATACACATGAAACACAGAAGAATACTCTAGGGAAAGGCTCAGTTAAAAACCCTGTTATTTGTATTATCATACAAGTGGAAATATCTTAGGATTACACAAAGCTTTAGCTCTCAAAACTATCCAACTCTCAATACAATCCTTCACTGTTGCTCATAGACAGAATAGACAGCTCATATGCCTTTCCTCTACCCTCCAAGCCTCCTATTTCCTTGTGCAGTTTTCCTTGGGTATTCCTGTTGTAACCTTGTGTGACACTAATCTCACACACTGCTCCAACACACTGTAAAACTGCGCAAATCTCAAGAAATGAATTCCTTCTTCATGCCAGAGATTTTCTCATAGGAAAATTCTTGCAACTAATATTACATTGTCCTTTCCTTTAATCTCAATTGGGCCTTTGCCTGAACTGACATGCATGAGTTATTTATGAGAGAATATTCAGCTATCTAGAGTACACTAGTTTCATGCATGCATGCATTAACTGACTGAACTCGCAATTAGTTCCTCCAACAGTTTGGAACTAATTTAACTAGACTTAACTTAGTTAACTGAGCTAACTAATTACAATTCAAATACAACTCATCCTTATCTCCTTAATTAAGGGATAATCTCCTCAATCAAAGGAATAACTGTTGCATGACTTCACAAAAACTTCTAGCTTGAATTTCTCCAACTAATTAACTCAATATGTATTAATTAATTATTTTCCAAGTAGCTGTTGAGACTAAATTCGAATTTTAATTATCAATTTTATTCCAAGGACAAATTAAAATTGGAATATTCTTGTGTTCCACATTTCAACACTCCCTCTCAACAAGAAAGGGATTATCTGCCACCCTGATCCTGTCTCTATGGAACTCAAATTTACACTTTGACAATGCCTTACTCAAAATGTTAGCATCTTGCTCCTCAGTCCAAATATACTGCAACAACATGATCCTCCTCACCACACAGTCCCTGAGATGATGATACCGAATGTCGATATGCTTGGACTTGTCATGAAATACCCGATTCTTAGAGAGTTTGATACAACTCTGATTATCACAATAGATCACAATTGGATCCATTCTCTCATCAAACAAACCAACTATAATTTTGTGCATCTAGATGGCCTCACATGTTTCCTGACTTGCAACCATGTATTCCGCCTCTGCCGAGCTGAGTGAAACTGACCTATTTTTCCTGTTGCACCAAGAAACTGTCGTTGACCCAAGGTTGAAAATTCCTCCTAATGTGCTCTTGCGATTTGATGGAATCCCTACCCAATTTGCATTAGTTAAGCCCTATATCTTCACTCCCTCTGTCCTTTTATACCATAATCCATAATGAGATGTGCCTCTAAGGTATCTCAAAGCATGCTTAGCTGCCTTCCAAAACAATTTGGTAGGCTGAACCATAGCTTGACTCAGCTGGTTCACCGCATGGCACAAATCTAGTCATGTGTTCACTAAGTACATCAGTGAACCCACAAGATGCCTATACACAGTAGCTTCTACTATTTCTCCTAAAGTAGCATCCTCCTTCCTCCAGTTACTTGCTAGAGGAGTCTACATGGGCTAGCACTTCTCCGTGTGGAATCTCCTGAGTATCTCATTCGCATACTTTCCCTGAGACACAAATAACTCCCCATCCTTCTGCCACATTTCCATGCCAAGCAAGTAGTGCATGAGACCCATGTCTTTCATCTCGAATTCTCTTGCAAGGTCCTCCTTGCAAGACATGATCAACTGATCATCACCTGTCAATATGAGATCATCAACATATAGAACAATGATCAACTGCTTACCTTCCACCATGATGTGGTATAGGTTTGCATCCACTTCACTCTTTGTGAAGCCCAACCCAGTGAAGTAGTTGTCGATCTTGGTGTACCAAGCATGAGGTGCTTGCTTTAGCCTGTACAAAGCTCTCTCGACTTGGCACACATGCGACTCACAATCGAAGGTCTCTAAACCTTTCGGTTGCTCTATGTACACCTCCTTCTCAATCTTTCCATTAAGGAATGTAATCTTCACATCCATCTGATGGATCTTCCAACCCATTTGTGCTGATAGTGCCAACATCGATCTGATAGATGAGTACCTTGCGACAAGAGAAAAATTCTCATCATAGTCGATCCCCTCGACCTGTGAGAAACCACGAGCAACAAATCGTGCCTTATTTTTCTCCAAACTACCATCAGTAGCTTGATTTACCTTGTAAATCCAACAAGAATTCACAAATGACTTGTTCTCCGGTCTTGGAACCACATCCCAAACACTGCTCCAAACTATGCAGTCATACTCCTCCACCATAACATCAACCCAAGTCAGTTGCTACACTGCTTTTGCAAAGAAAGATGGCTTAGTCTCAATATATTCCCCAACAAGGGCCATGTATCTAGTGTACCTATCAGGTGACCTCCTCTGTTTGCATTGAGAAGATGGTTCTCCCATATTCTCTCTCGCATCTGACAAAAATTCTGTTAGCTTCTCTTGAGCGCTTCCCCCATCTTTGGAAGACTTTGCTTGAGAGGATGTCTCCACTCCTAGAACCTCTACATGTGGCTGCTTTGCATCAGTTTGAGGCTCCTCTTCCTTAGGAACCAAAAGTTCCTCCACAGCCTATAGTTGGAGCTCCCACTCAAGGGAAACTCGCATGGCGTTCTACTCATCAAACTTTAGACCTCTGCATACCACTGTCCTCTGACTGGTAGGCAAGTACACTTGATAGTTGTGAGGTGTATTAGTGTACCCCACAAGTATCACCAACTCAGCTATCGACTTAAGTTTCTTTCAGGCATCCTTGGTCACATGGAAAAATACTGATGAGCCAAAGATCCTGAAGTGACTCACATTTGGTCTCTTCCCGGAAAAAGGTTCTTCTAGTGTCTTCATCCCAAGTATGTGATGCAGGCTTTTATTCTGCAAATAAACTGTTGTGTTGCATGCCTCATCCCGCAAATGAAGTGGTAGGCCTTGGTCATGCAACATCGCACGAGTTTCCCCCACAATAATTCTGTTCTTCCTATCGGCCGCACCATTCTGCTGTGGATTATGAGGTGTCATCAATTCCCGTTTAATTCCTTCTGCTACACAAAAGTCCTTAAACTCTTGAGAGACATACTCTCCACCATTGTTGCTTCTCAAGGCCTTGATCTTCTTCCTTGATTCTTTCTCAACCAAAGCTTTGAACTCACAAAAATTTGAGAAGGTTTGATCCTTCTTCTACATGAAATAAATCCAGCATTTACGAGAAAAATCATCAATGAAAATCACATAATACCTTTTCTTCATAGTGGATGCTGTCGAGAATGGTCCACACACATCCATATGAACTCACTCTAAGATTGCCTCAACTCAACTGTCTCGATCATGAAAGGAAGTCCAGTAGAGAACTGCTGTATTATCTTCAAGGCCCCATGATGCAAATGGCCCAACTGTCTATGCCATAACTTGCCAATGTCTTGGCTTTGCACCAATTCTGCTTCCGAACTCAACGCAGCACAGTCATCTACCTCTAGTTTGTAGAGATTCTTCACTCGAATCCCAATCCTATTGGTCTGCCCCATGGCTATGTGTCTCAGGAATGCCTTTTCTTTACTGAAGACAACATCATAGCCTTTGTCTTCCAACATCGTGACCGATACCAAGTTCTTCATCAATCCAGGCACATACTTCACATCTGTCGAGGTGAGAGGAGCTCCATGCTCCCTTTAAGAAGTAATTGTGCCCACTCCTGAAACATTGTACTTCCCGTCATCACCCATCTCTATGCACATCTTGAAGTCTTTCTCCTCCAAGGTACTGAACAAACTCTTATCTCCGGTCATGTGGAATGAGGCTCCACTATCAAGGTACCAAACACAACCCATCATCAATGAAACCATACATGCGATGATGGTAAAATCCAATTCGAACTGAGAGGTTAATGCCTCACCTTCAGATCCTTTCGAGGATCTCTTCTTGGATTTCTTCAATGGGAAATTAGTTGCATAATGACCCACCTCATGACAATTAAAGCCTCTCACTTTAGATTTGTCAATCTTCTTCCCTCCATGAGAAGAATTCAATTTGGAATGGGAAGCCTTCCCTTTCCCTTTCCTTGCCTTACTTGCTAAGGCTATATTTTCTTCATCATCATGCTTAGATGAAGAACCATCTCTAGTGTTCCTCCTGATCTCCTCCTCCATCAGATCTGACCACAATTGTTCCCAATCTGACAGTTTCTCTCTTCCATTTACAGAGTCCTGGTAGCTATGCTAGCTCTTAGGAAGACCAAGGAGAGCAAGATGCACCATATACCAAGTTGCTATAATCAGTCTCCAAGTGGGAGATTGTTGGGAGTGGAGCCTGATTATCTTCTGCATTCAAAGGGATCGCTGCATTGGACCCCAGTTCGAAATGGGGCACAATGCCACCCGTAAAATATTCGCTGTAGGGGGGGTCCAAGGGGGGCTGCTGCGACCTTTTGGGAGCCCCCCCTAGCAGGGGGATCGGGAGTAGCACCCCCGAAGCTAAGAATAGATGTAAAATTGCCTTGTAAAATGTTTTAATTTCGTAGTCAATTTGGGTTGTTCATTAGGCAGAGATATGACGGTAGAAGTTATGTTCAATTTAGGTTTTTTTTCCCTAAAAGGCAATCCCTCGCTATACATGAGGGAATTGTATTGCGTCTATGTAGATCTGTATTTGGAGTGAGGAAGAGAGAGGAGATTGAGAGTGAAGAGGTAATTACAGCAGATATGATGTAGGTTGTATCTCTTTAGTTTGTTGGATAATATAAATCAAAGGACTAGCTATTTCTCCATGGACGTAGCCCAAACTAGGTGAACCACGTATATCTTTATCTCTCTTGTTTTATGCTTTTTCTCTGTTTATATTTATGAAATATTTGATGTGTTCCATTGCTCTGTAATACATAATTTTCTAACATCATCGTTGGCTGTAGTTATTCCTACACTACCAAGCTCATCTCTGCAGGTGGTGAGCTTGTTCAGATATGTAGAAATAGAATCACCCTTTTCCGTCTTGATTTTCCGAAGCTTATCCTTGAGCACTAGGTTCCTCTGGTCATTGCTATTTTGATAGAGATCCTTCAATTTCTTCCACATTGGAAATAGAGTCTCCTTCCCATGGAGACTCGAGGCAATATCGTCTCGAACTCCCTCCAGAAGAATCTGCCTTGCCTTCACCACACACTTCTTCCATTCATCCAATTCATGTGCATTAGCTGTAGCTAGCTTGGGGATTTCTTGGTCAATGAAATCCTTAAAACCATTGTCTTCTAATGCCACTTCCATGTGATATTTCCATGCTATGTAATTTGAGCTGCCATCCAGTGCATACTCGAGTCTCAAGCCATTAAACGCCATTGGTGAACTTATAGGTATGATAAGAATTCGATTTAACTTCTCCAACCAAGAACTTCAAACTTCAAATTTTCCCTTCTTCAGTATACTATTTACTACTTTGATCACCTTTGCTCTGATACCATGTAGAAATTCTCACTGTAGATTAACCTGATAATGCAATATACTAATAAAAAAGTACTTAATCTACTTCTACAATCAAACTTACGGAAGCTTAATCGATTTGAGCAAGATCAAACAGAACACATATAACAGAGAAGAAGAATCAATACACATGAAACATAGAAGAATACTTTGGGGAAAGGCTCAGCTAAAAACCCCACTATTTGTATCTTCATACAAGTGGAAATATCTTAGGATTACATAACGATTTAGCTATCACAGTGATCCAGCTCTCAATACAATCCCTCACTGCTACTCGTAGATAGAATAGACAGCTCATATGTCTTTCCTCTGACCTCCAAGCCTCCTATTTCCTTGCGCAGTTTTCCCTGGGTGTTCCTACTGTAACCTTGTGTGACACTGATCTCACACATTACTCCAACACATTGTAAAACTGCACAAATCTCAAGGAATGAATTCCTTCTGCATGCAAGAGATTTTCTTTGAGGAAAATTTTTGCAACTGATAGTACACTGTCCCTGCATTTAATCTCAATTGGGTCTTTTTCTGAACTCACATGCATGAGTTATCTATGAGAGAATATCCAGTTATCTAGAGTACACTAGTTTCATGCATGCATGCATTGACTGACTAAACTCATAATCAATTCCTCCAATAGTTTGGAAGTAATTTAACTGGACTTAACTCAGTCAACTGAGCTAATTAATTACAACTCAAATACAACTCATCCTTATCTCCTTAATTAAGGGATAATCTCCTCAATCAAAGGAATAAATCTTGCATGACTTCATAAGGACTTCTATCTTGAATTTCTCCAACTAATTAACTCAAGATGAATTAATTAATAATTTTCCAAGTAGCTGGTGAGACTAAATTCGAATTTTAATTCTCAATTTTAATTCAAGGACAAATTAAAATTGGAATATTCCTTTTGCCACATTTCAAGAAAAACAACCAAACATTTCCTCCTCACTAAAAAACTAGAGGAAAATATTGAAAACCCAGGGAAAAGTGTTCTTGTCTTCTCTCCCCAATAGCGGTGCCAATTAATGTTGTACCTTAAGAAACCAATTTCCTGGCTGTGTAGAAATTTTGCTTAAGACATTAATGTTTATAATTATTGTCACTTGTTTGTCACTTAATTGTATGTTGTATTCTGTAATGAAGGACCTAAGAGACTTGGTTTTAAACCCTCAATACTTAGGTGAATTGAAAATCTCATAATGCCATTTGAGTATTGAATATAAATGATGAATGAAGAAAGCTTGAAGAAGCCATAGACAATATGCTGCTTTACACAAAATCTACTATCTGTGACACTTGAAGTTAAAGATAATATGTTGTCTTACACAAAAAAGATACTATCTGTAACTTAGAAGAATTGCAGAGGTAGGATCTTCAAGTATAGGAGAGCTCTTTTAAGGGATTTTAATTTCATTTACATAAGCAAATAAAGACTTGTAGCTTCATTACCATACTTAAAGGAATAAAACATACGATGACACATAACAGAGAAGTCACAAAATCATACCCAACAATGTGTGGAAAAGTTATGATTCCTTAATTAATCAACAGTTGTATTAGGAATACAGTGGCCTGGTCTTTAGGTTCTCCAAAGTTTGAACCCCTTCTCTATAAATTTTCCTCTTTTTATACATTATGAGACAGTTGGTAATCACCAAAACCGTCAAACTACTTAACTATTCTCCTAACTGTCTAAAGTGAAAGTTATTACATGTAGAAATTTTGAATAATAAACACTTATTCACAGAGATTATCCCGATTATACACTATTGCAGAATACATGCACAATACATAACCTCCTCTACGTTGATCATCAATTTAGCAGCATTAAAAACAATGAAACATCAATCGCATGCACACATTAACACAGTATGTAACCTGGGGAAAGCTTACAACTGAAAACCCCACACTATCTGTATATTAATGATTGAGAACATGTAACA